>PVKB01007104.1:0-43562 GCA_004027205.1 Ctenodactylus gundi
CAAGCCGGGGTGGATGGCAAAGACCTGGCGGGGAGGGACACACGACACACACGCAAAAGAGCCCTGTCTCCCGGCACAGCGCGCAGGAAAGCAATTCAGTGCAAGGAGGTCGCCTGGGGGAGCCGGCCGGGAGCGCCGGGACCAGCCGTGACTGGGCAGAAAGTTGATGCGCGCGGCACGGAGAGGGCGAACTTTCTATCCCACTCGCTTGCGGCGTGAGTGTGTGGGGTGTGTGCTGTGTTTACACGTTTTCTTAGCAGCCGGTTCGGCAGGCAGGTCAACCCTCCGCTGCCCGCCCGGCGAGTTGGAGTTGTCTTCTGCGGCTAGTGTAGACGTGCCCCCTTCCCACCCGCTTTGCACTTGGAGGGGACACGCGCTTTGGAAATCGTCCCTCCGGTCTTCAGACGGTAATATAGGAGTTTGCCCCGCAGGTCTGAGGCTGGCCTTCCGGTCCCTCGTGTCGGGCTGGGGAGGGGTCGAGGGTGGCCGCGCCGGTTACCTCTGAGCCTCCTGGGGGTGGGGCCGGGGGATTCGCGCTCTTCGGTCTAACCATGCTGAGGTGCCGGGGCACATTTATTAAACCCAGACGCACCGTCCAAGAGTTGGGATTGGGGCGGAAAAGATTTACAATTAAGCCAATTGCGGCCGAAAGCAGCTATCCCAAGTCTGCAGGTGGAAATAATGCCTCTCTCTCTCTCTCTCTCTCTCTCTCTCTCTCTCTCTCTCTCTCTGTTCCAAATCTCTTTTCTACCCCCTCTACAGTGCTTTTAGCGGAATGGGGGGCGGGGAGCAGAAGCAACTGTGCACCGAGTTGGGATTTTTTTTTTTTTTTTCATTCGAGACAACTTTATGGACTCAGGGCCTTGCGTTCCTGCCAGCTCGCGCGCGCAGGCCGGTGCTGTGAGCACCCCGGCAGGCGTCTCTGGTTCGACCTTCCGTCTAGGATTTAAGAATAGTTGGAGGAGCCGTGAAAGGTCCTATTGCTGACCTCATTATTATTATCCCCATATTTCCCAGTCCTGGGGACTGCCCCCAGGTCCCTTGCTCCGAGCTACATACATCCTCAGCCCCTTTGTTTATTTGAGACACAGTTGCCGTATTACCCGGACTAGACTTGAACTTGAAGTTCTCCTGCCCCAGAATGCCGCCCTGCTGGGATGACAGGCCTGTGCCGGCGGCCGGCTGGTTATGATTTTTTTTTTAAGGGAGTGGGGCAGTATTTTATGCGACAGGGGTATTGGAGCTCAGTTGCAATTTTGAGGTGCAGGCTTGATCTGGAGCCGTGGTCCCTTGTAGCGCTTCCATGAGGTCCTCCAAGCCGAGCCCAGGGTCGGGTTCCAGCTTTATGCTTCTCTTTCCCGCTGTGTTACTGAAACGGGGAATACGTTGTTCGCCTGTTTCTCGAATGTTCTTTGCAGGCACAAGCGTGTACAGATGGGCATCCCAAGCAGCCCAGAATATGAAATTAAGTCTCTGATTTTTTTTAAAAAAAATGCATGGTGATCACACCCCACGGGCAGACTCCTATTCGATCACTAAAGAGAGAGTTAAATTTGTTTTGTAGCTACACAGTTACCCCTCGCCTCTTGGAGCAATGATATCTGTCTGTTACAAATTACCAGGGAATTGGAGGGCAGGTCTCCCACCCCGCTCACCCTGCGCTGTTGCTGGATGTTTTTAGTCTCACAAATATGTAATATGTATGTACACAGGCATTTTTCCAAAAAATTAGCGATAACATTCTGGGAGTCTGGAGACTGGAAGGTTTTTTTTTTTCTTTCCTTTTTCTTCCCTTCCTCTCTGGGATTTGGTGCACGGTGGAGATGCCGCTATGAAGGCCACACCTGGGGGACAGTGACATCCAGGGAGTCAAGGTGCCTGACTGCAGCCGCCACAAGGTCATGGGGCGGAATGGAGGACAGGACGGGACTTGTCCACCGCGCGGGCTGTCGCCTTCCGTGCCGCACCAGCCACTGTGAACTCACCAGGCAGCCGGGAGCTGCTGGTCCCCCACCTCCGGGACCATCCAGTGCACGTGTTGTGCATAAATAAAAGGGGGACTTGAACGCCAGGTGACCCGAATCCGTCTCCAGCCAAGATGGAGAGTGGGGGAGGGGAGGAAGCGCAGAGACCGAGCTCCGTGGTTCAGGAGGGAAGGAGCGCTGCCCCCTTGGGAACCTCCACGCTCGGCTGCTGGTGGGGACCTTGGTGGAAGGTGCCCTCGCCCTGTCCCCGCTGGATGTCGGGCAGTCTCTGCAAGGCCTGAGCGAACCTCGGAGGAGCCCTGCACCCCGGGAGGCCTCGGCTGGGGACACTTGCATGGGTGGCTCTGGATGCTTCACAGGCCAACGCCATTGTCTTGTCTTTTCTTTTTCTGGAAGCTGGGGTGGAAGAGTGTGACCGCGAAACATCAAATCTGGAAGGTGGACCAGGGAGGTTGGCACACCGGGGTGGAGAGTTCTCTGGGCAAACCAGTGCCGGCTTTCAAGAATTCACTTGCGGAGGACAGTCTCTCTCTCTCTCTCTCTCTCTCTCTCTCTCTCTCTCTCTCTCTCTCTCTCTGTGTGTGTGTGTGTGTGTGTGTATGTGTGTGTGTGTGTGTGTATGTGTGTGTGTCTCGCTGTGGGGGACAGGTGTTGGCAAGGACATTAGCCAGGCAGGTGTAGACATGCCTGTGACACTTGGGGGTCTCTGGATTTCACCACACTTTGCCCCTTGTTGCTAAGGCCACTGGGCGTGTGCGGAATCCCAACCTTGCTGGCTGGAAATTGGAGTGGCCACACTTCCCCCAGGGAGTTGTACCTGGTGTTGGGATCCCCTGGGCACCCGAATCCCCTGATCCCTCCACAGAGGGTCCAGAGTCCTTTGGGGGTGAGGAGGGCCTGTTGCTAGGGGGTGTCGGTGGTCCCTCCTGGGGAAGCATCTCCACACAGGATCCAGACCTCAGCTGAGCTGCTTCCGGGACAAAAGGGAACTGTGGGTTTCAACAGTGGGACAAATAGTGAATGTCGCTACCACGTCACCAGGTCCTGCTTTGTTCCAGGCACTGACTTGGGGTTTTTAGATCTTATTAAAGTTTACTTGGAGAGTGGCGGTGGAGGGAAGGCATGGGGGACAGCCTGGTTGGGGTAGGAGTCCGGTGTTAGATCTCCTGTCTTTGTAAGTTTCAGAAGCGGGTGCAGCTCGCCCCTCCAGCCCGCGCCCAGGTTCGGCAGTTAGTAGGTGCTCAATAAACGATCCTTCAATACCGAAATGAAAAAAAAAGGAAAAGAGACTTAAAAGGGCCATTCTCCCTGCTTTTGCAAACCACTGGCTGATCCCAGAATGCAATTTTTTTAAAAAGCGCTAATCCCCAAACTTACTGGCTGCTCCCCCAAAGAGATTTTTGATATGCAAAACAAGGGGAGCACACACCGACTCTGAGGCAGGAGTGGAAGGTGTAGGCAAAAATCTGCTTGATCATCTCGCAAATCCTTATTCAGAAGATTCCGAGAGACAGGTACCCTGCCACGTGCTGGGAGACACAAGGGTGACATCCTTGCCATTCCTGCCGGGTGCGGTGTTTCTTGTCTTGAGTTTACCGTGGTTAAAAACAGGTCATTCCCATTTTAAAGGTGAGGAAAATCGAGGCCCAGGAAGGGTTGTAGGAGGGGAGACGATTCAAGCTTCAGTTTTCAAGGCAGAAAGGCCGACTTCAGTTGTCTCCATTCTATGGAGAGGCAGGCTGCGTGGGTTTCCTCTGGGACGAGGTAGTCAGAGAATTTCGGGAACCTGAGTGGTGCCTGGTGGCCGAGCTATGTGCACCCTGCTGTGGTTGCCCAAGGGAATCCCCCAGATCGGCTCGGAGCCCGGAAGACATAGCTTCTGGCTCTTCCATCCAACTCCCCCGTAACCCCGTGTACACTCGTGTACCAGCGGACAGTAGCGTCTCTTCATTAGTAGGCCAGCTGTAGATACACAGCCAACGACAGCAAAGGGGCTTCTACAACCCCTTGGCCGGGGGCTTCTGTACAAATGCTTTTCGCCCCCACGAGGGCCGCAGCCTGCATCCTTGCCTCGGTCCTGTACAGTGCGATCACCAAATGTTTGTTGATGGAACAAGCAATTTTAAAGACAGAACTGAATTTAAAAATCAGCACACAAAATAAGGAGGAATGGCGTGGGAAGCTCGTGTTTTTTTTTTTCCAACCTCTGCTGGGGCGAACCAGGCACCGGTCACCTGGAGGTCCCTCCCCCCACCTGCTTGAGGAAGACCCTGGCGTCTATAATTTGGATGAAAGGACCAGCCAGCCCACGGTGAGGTCAGTGCGATCCATAAAGACCTCCCGGCCGCCTCAGACCCAGGAGTGTCCCCTGGGGCTACCCGCTGGGTTCTGCCCAAAAGGGCTTGGGATTTGAGGGTTACCAAACTTGTGAAAGGGAGTTGAGGGGGCAGGAAGAATCCTAAAACCCCTACCAGGTGGGCCTCCCAGGACTTCCCGGGAAGTGCTCCGTGCCAGCCAGTTTACCGCCGAGTCAGGAGAGTTTCCAAGTTTCTCGGGAGATTTCGTTCTTCTGCCTCTGGGCCTTGGACTCAGATCCCGATTACTGCGCTTGAGGCACACTTTCCTAGGTTCTTCAGACGCCTCATCTGAGAAATGGGTTCCTTACAAAACTCCATTCCCTGGAGACGCCTGGAAAGCCCTCAGGACAGCGATAACGTCCTAAGAATTTCCCCACATGTCGGCTGTGCAAGGACAGAAACGGGAGGAGACCCAGTCACCCTCTGCATCTCTCTCTCTCCCTCTCCCTCCCTCTCTCTCTCTTCTTCTCCCTCCCTCTCTCTCTCTGTCTCTCTGTCTCTGTCTCTGTCTCTGTCTCTCTCTCTCTCTCTCTCTCTCTCTCTCTCTCTCTCTTTCTCTCTCTCTCTCCAGCTGGATTGAGGCTACGGCCTGTCTCATCTGGCTCTTCATGGGGTGGGGAGATCCCTTCAGGGGGACAAAGTCACCTTTACCCTTTCCTGGCAGATCTGGCTTCTCCCTGGTGGTTCTGTCTAGAGGACTTGGGTGGGATGTAAGCGCCACCGAACTTGAAGTTGGAAATCCAGATTTTGCAAGATTTTTGTTAAGCGG
This sequence comes from Ctenodactylus gundi, assembly GCA_004027205.1. Taxonomy (NCBI): domain Eukaryota; kingdom Metazoa; phylum Chordata; class Mammalia; order Rodentia; family Ctenodactylidae; genus Ctenodactylus; species Ctenodactylus gundi. The sequence continues at coordinate 5,112 of PVKB01007104.1, forward strand.
TTTAAGGGAAGAGGGACGAAGTGTGTGTGTGCGTGTATGTGTGATCAATATGGCCCAGACAGCCCTGCACAATGGGGCTCCGGGCGGGCGCCTCCGCCCCACCACCCGCCGCGAGTCCATTGAGCCCTGAACGCCGGGCCACGTTGCTTCCAGTTAATTAGTGGAGAGAAGACTGGGGCCCGAGCGGCCGGGCGAGGGCACCCGGGGCGCAGGCTTTGTGCAAGCCGACGAGGTCGGTGGGGCGCAGACTCTAGCTACCACCGCCTGCCCGTCTGTCTGTCTGTCTGTCTGTCTCTCCACTTCACCTTTCCTCTTTGTGATTGCGGCTGTCGCCATCCGGTGCCTTTCTGAATCTTCCCGGCTTCCCACCCGCCTGGGCCCTCCTTTCCAGAGCGCAAAGTCAATCGCTAAGTACTCGAGTTACATAAAGCTGGGTGTGGTGGCACACCCCTGTAATCCCAGCACTCGGGAGGCTGAGGCAGGAGGATTACCATAAATCCAAGTCCAGCCTGGGCTCCACAGTGAGTGCAGGACCAGCCTGGGCTGCAGAACGAGACCCTGCCTCAAAAAAAATTAGTCCTTGCTGTCTGTAAGCCTCCTGCTCGGCTCTGGGGACTTTGGAATGCTGGCTCGGCAGGGATGGGGCGGGAAGCAGTGGCCCTGGGGTCCATTCAGTGTCCACATCCTTGGGGGGCATTCTGGTGGCGGTGTGGGGGCCGCCCTCCAATAGAGTGCGACTGTGAACCGACTCAGTCATCATGACCTGTGTCCTTACCCAGAGCGCCTGGAATCACGGCAGACCAGCCATAGCACCCAAGCCGTGGATCTGGCCACCGGGCAGGGAAGGTGGGTGCTTGTGCCTGCAGGGATCTCCCAGGAGGCAGGAGGGTCCCCAGGAATTACAAGCCTCCGCCCCACTCGTCCCACTAGCTGGCTGCTCCTCCCTATGCTGAAGGGACAGAACTCAGAGAAGTGAGTTTGGAGAAGTGAGGGGGAGGCGGAGAGGGCTGCAGCCTCCAGCTGAATTTTTCCTGGTCGCCTGACCCCAGGGGCTCTGCCCTGGTCCTTTCTGTGGGGCTTGCAGGGTCCCGGGCTGAGGCCCCGTTGCAGCCTGGGAAGTGAAGGTCAGAACCTCTCCCCCACTTCCAGTCACCCACCTAGCTTGTTCTCCCTGTCTGAGGGGCTGCATAGACAATCTGACCTCAGCCTCAAGGACCTCCGCCACAGAAGCAGCCCAGACCTCACTCGCGCCCTCCCTGCCCTGCTGACCACCCCTGCCGTGTCCCTGGGGTCCTGGCCAAGGCCCCAGCAGCCACTCGGGACGCTGGCCATCCAGTCTGCTGGCTTCTGCTGGGGGACCAGATGCCACCAGGTGCCACCAGGTGCGTGGCCGGCTTGGCTGTTCTTCCTGCTGTGCCTCCAGGGAGGCTGGGCTGGTGGTTTTGCTCCAGGGAGCCAGGCCTGGCACGGTGCTACTTGGCGCCCTTCCTGCGCACCATGGCCAGCCACTTTGGGCCTCAGTTTCTCTGCTGCTCTCCGATCAGAGAGGGAGCCACAAAGTGGCTGGGGAGGGGGTACCATGAAAAGAGTGGCTGGCGGCCAGACTTCCAATTTGGGTGTGTAGAGGGGTCCCTGAGTGTGGCACAGCTGGTTGCCTGAGCCATGGCTTCCCGGCTCTGAGCTTTCACCCAACTCCAGGTACTAAGACGCTCCGACTGGTGCTCCACGGTCCTGGCCTTGTGGAAGTGGGACCAGAAGCCTGCTGGAGCTCAGCCTGCAGCAGGTGCATGCTGGGCTGCCGCAGGAGAGGACTGTTCCCCCCGCAGGTGCTGGCCCAAGTGTGGCCCAGCTGCCTCCCTGTGCATGCATGTGCTTCTGTGAGGGTCCCCAGCACCGGTGCATTTGCAGGTCTGCTCAGCAAGTAGCAACAAGCATTGGGCCAAGTAATCCTGGACCTTCAGAACCTAGAAGTGACAGATACGAATCACAGAGTTATTATTACTATTTCTGGCACTGGGAACCCAAGCCCAAGGCCTTTGCTGTCAACTGCGTTCCCAGACCATTTTAATTTTTGATTTTGAGGAGGTAAGGCTGGATTCTAATTTGCAATACTACTGCCTCAGCCTCCCAGAATGCTAAGATTACAGGCCAGAGCCACCAAGCCCAGGATTTTTTTTTTTTTTTTTTTTATCGCTCTAAGGCTTAGTTGCCTCCTCAGAGAAACAGGGCTAACAGGCCACCACCATGCCACCAAGGAAGTGTCCCCCAACCAGTTGGTATCTGTGCTCCAGAAACAGCCTTAATGGCTGAGTTTTGGGTCTTTTCTATTGTGGAATATTTGTGTGTCCATAATGAGATATCCTGGGTGGTGAACCCATGTCTGAACACAAAAGTCACTGAGGTGTCATAGACACTTTAGATGCATGGCCTGAAAGTCGCTTCATGCCAAATTCTTAGCATGCCCACGTATTAACTGTGGCCCAACACATGGCATACAGCATGGGAGCTTCACGTTGCTGCTCAAAAAATTTTGGGAGAGCCAAGCCCAGGGTGCACGACTGTAATCTCAGCACTTTGGGAAGCTGAGGCAGGTATGACAAGTTTGAACCCAGCCGGTGCAACTTGAGGAGGCCCTGTCTTTATTTATTTATATTTATTTTGAGGCAGGGTCTTGCTGTGCAGCCCAGGCTGGTCCTGAACGCATTGTGGAGCCCAGGCTGGCCTTGGACTCATGGCAATCCTCCTGCCTCAGCCTTCCAAGTGCTGTGATTACAGGCGTGCGTCATCACACCCAGCTTTACGTGGTGCTGGAGAATTGAATTGTGCTTGTAAGGCAAGCGCTTTAACTGCTGTGCCATTCCTCAAGCCTGGATTGCAAGTTTTGTTCAGCCTGGGCTACACAATGGGACCTTAAATAAAAAACAAATATGGACAGAGGTTGTAGCTTTAGTGTGAGGGCCTTGGGCTTGGTCTCTAGTACCACAGGGGGAAAAAAAAGGTAAGTAGAGCTGGGGATATAGCTCAGTGCAAAGGTCCTGGGCTCAGTCCCACAAAAAGCAACCAAGCAAACAACCAAAAAGAAACAGAGACATATTCTCAGACACAAAACAGACAGAAAAGCAGCCAGGGTAGAGAAAGTGGGGAGTAGAGGCCCCTGGGAACAGCGGCCCAAAGAACCAGAAGAATAAGGGGAGAGCTGAGAGGCCCCGTGCTACCTTGTGTTACTTCAGGGACCATAAGATCTCACTGGGTACAAGCAATGCCTGATCTCCTCAAACCCACCAATCCCCCGGCAGCTTCGCCCTGGAGGAATATGGTTTTCAAACCCAGATGAAGTATCAGGTCCTTGCAATCTAGGAGATAAATTATCATCCATTAGGGGTTTCCAGGGATCCTTTCGGGGAGGAAGGGGGAGCGTGCGGCTGAGAGCTGGTGGGGGCGGGGCAACCACTGCGGATCCTTTTGCTGTTGGCTTCCGACGGAAGCCCCGCCCCATCTCTCTGGACTCACATCCCCGCAAATCCAGTAGGAAGTTCTGCGCACTGGGTCTGGGTGACCCAGAGAGGGCCCCCGGACTCGCCTAGGGTCCTCTAGATTCCCAGAATGCATTTGGTTAGATGGAGAGGGGCAGCCCAACTTCTCAGGCTCTTGGTCCATTTTGGTTTGATTTTGGTGCATGGTGAAGGTTGTGGGTCTGGTTTCATTTTCTACATGTGTCTAGCGGGTTTTCCCAGCATCCATTTTAAAATTCTTAATTATTTATTTATTTTTGAGACTCGCTTTTGCTCTGCAGGCCAGTCCGTTTCCTGAACTCACTATGGACCCTAGACTGGCCCTGGACTCACGGTAATCCTGCTGCCTCAGCCTGCCGAGTGCTGGGATTACAGGAATGTGCCATGATGCCAGGCTTATGTGGTGCTGGGGAATAGAACTCGGGAACTTGAGCTTACTAGGCAAGCACTTCCACTGCTGAGCCATTCCCCCTCCCAGCATCAGTCATTAAAGAGGCCATCTTTCCTCCAATATGGTTTGGGGCCCTTTGTAGGAGATCAGATGGCTGCAGGTGCTTGGGGGGTGTTGGAGCACCCTCAGTTCTACTCCATTGACCCACCTGTCTGCTTTTGTGCCAACATTTTTCTGGCTTTTGCGGTGTAATATAATTTGCCATCTGGCATGGTGCTGCCTCCTGCTTTCGCTTTGTGGCTTAGGACTGTTTGGGCTGTTCTGGGGTCCATGGGGGTCTGCAGACATCTTCACATCATTTTTTGGTTCTGTGAAAAATGCCCTTGGTAACTTGACACTCTTGGCCCAGGCCCTCCCCCTGCCCCTACACCTTGGAAAACAAGTCTGTGTTTAGCCAAGGGGACTGGGCACCAGAGTGCTAAAGGTTATAGATGCTAGGGAGGAAGCTGGGCCTCAGGGTGCTGGCCTGCAATCCTGGCACTCAGGTGGGCTGAGGCAGGAGGGTGGCAAGATCGAGCCCAGCTTGGGTAACTTATGTTGTGGGAGGATGGTGTCTCAAAAAAAATAATCAAATCAAAACTAGGGGAGAAGCTCGTTCAAAGTGAAGCTGCCCCCCCATCATTCTCTTAGATTAGTTCAGTTAAACCGCACCGTCCCACACCCCCTCCACACCTCGCACCCTACGAAGAGAGGCTTTTTGTTTTATTTATTTATTTTTGAGACAGGGTCATGCTCTGTAGCCCAGGCTGGTCCTGAACTCACTATGGAGCCCAGGCTAGCCTTAGACTCACAGCAATCCTCAGTTTCCCCAGTGCTGTGCATCCCTGTGCCCAGCTTTATATGGTGCTGGAGAATGGAACCCAGGGCCTTGCTCTTGCTAGGCAAATGCTCTAACTGCTGTGCCATCCCTCCAGCCATGGAGCGGCATTTAAAAAGGGACATTTAAACCTGGCAAATAAAAGGATTTCTTTCTCTTCTCTCGTCTCCCTTCCCTCCATCTTCCTCTCTGTTGCAAGCTGGTGTTGACTTTGCTTTAACAAATAGCTGATAGTGTTTGTTTTAAAGGAACATTAAAAAAAAAAAAAGGAAGGAAAGGTATGGCCAGCGGGCTTGGCGTGGGCGTTTACACGTGTGGGACCCGGGGCTGGCCACTGAGCAGGCTCACAGTAACGAACAGGACCTGCTTCAGGTGCAGAAGGCCGGGTGGGGCTGCAGGAATGCAAGGAGAGATTTACACCTGTGCCCAGAGCGGCAGCCGCTGGTGACAACACTCCCAGAAATGAACCTTGGTGCCGACCTGTCTGGAAGCCATCAGGAGTAGTTTTAAAGCGAGATTCTTCAAGTGGATGGAGGGAGAGCTCTGCCCACCCCCTGCATCTCTCCTGTGCTGTCCTTTGCCCCTGTAGCCGGTCCCTGCCTTTCATCTTGTCCCACCCCCTTCCCAGCCCTATCCCTCCCCCATCTCAGTTCCTCTGTCAAACAAACATGCTCATGTCCAGGCTGAGCACAGGATTAGCACTCAGCTCTCTGGGGTGGTGACAGTGGTGGCCTCCCTCCCTGCCCCCAGTCCAGGAGCTGAGTCTGTCCCTAGTCATCTGCATGGGATTCCTCAGTCTCCCCTCTCACCAGCTTCTGCCGCACCCACCGGCCAGACAGTCGAGGGCCTGATAACACTCGGATGCCCCTGGAATCTGCCCAAGTCCCCCCAGCACCGGGCTGTGGCCTGCGGGAGCCCGCCCTCAGCACCGCGCTGCTCTGAGTCCCTGCCACCTCTCAGAGACTGATGAAAGCCCCACTCGAGCCCTTCAGGATGGGGACTCTGGAGCTGGGGCCCTCAGAAGGGATTTAACACCGCGCCGGGCAGGAATGCCGAGCCCCTGGCTCTTGGCCCCAGTCCCCGCAGAGGTCCAGGAGGGTGGAGAAGGGCTGCCAGCTGCCCCAGAGGCCGCAGGGGGGAGGCCAGCCCAGGCCTGGCAACGGCAGGGTCGGGGGGCCTCCGTCACCTTGTTGGTAAAATGAGTTAGGGGGAGGGGACTCTGATATATACACCGTTGACATTTGGGTGCTGTGACCCGTGTTTTAATAATGAAGTCACTTTTTCAAAGCCCTTAATTTGTTGAAAGTGGAAACTTTGAACACTTCCCCCTGGATATCCACGGAGGAGTGCTGCCAGGACCTCCCTGCAGCTCCCTAAACGTGTGGTACTGGGGATTCAATCCGGGGTCTTCACTTTGAGTTATACGCCCAGCATCCCATCTTTTTTTTTTTTTTTAAAGCTTTGAGACAGGGTCTCCAAGTCGCTAATTTGCCCAACGATCCTCCTGCCTCAGCCTCCCAGAGTGCTGGGATGACAGGCCTGTGCCACTGGGCCTGACTACTTCGGAGCTGGGATTGAACCCAGGGCCTGGCACACCCCAAGCGCCCGTTGTAACGCTCTGCCACACCCCAGCTCTTCTGCGTGATGGCATCGCTAGGTCACCCTGGTACTCCCTGTCTGACATCAATGCTGCAGAAACAGAGCTGCTTAGAATCTGTTTAGATTGGAGGTGGGTTGTGCCGGGACACAAGGGCCAGTTGTATCAGAGCTATAAATCAGATGCCTTGCACTTCCCGATGTGAAGGAAACGGTAACAGTAACATTGTACACTCGCTGCCCACAAAGCCCTGGTCACTTCCCCGAAGGTGTTAAAGACAAGTTGGCCCCTCCCCGCTCAGAGGCCCACACCTGTAATCCCAGCCCTCTGAGGCTGAGGCAGGAGACTGCCAACTCCCGCCCAGCCTGGGTAACTCAGCGACTAAGGGAGGGCCTGTTGCAAAACAAGTCAACAATAACAACAAAAAGACAGATTAGACATCAGCACTAATTGGAGACTAGCCCTCGTCAGGACTGAAAAAAAAAAAAAAAGAACTTTCAAACTTTTTTGAGAGTTAAACCCATAAAAAGTCTAGTCCTGGTCTCCGCGGCCCCCAGGGGGCAGTCCCAGCACTCTGGGAGGCTGAGGCAGGAGGATTCCAAGTCCGATCCCATCCTGGGCAGTTTAGCCACTTAGTGAGACCCTGTCTCAAAATCAAAAATAAAAATGGGCCGGAGATGTGGCTCAGTGTGAAAGCCCCAGGAATCCCCAGCACCACGGGGAAAAAAAGGGAGAGGATGTAGTTAGGTGTGAAGACCCGGCCTGGGGAATCAGGGAGAGAGCACGCCGCGCCCTGCTCTGGGCTCACAGCCCTTTGGCCCTGAGGGCAGCTCCTGTCCCCGATCTTGCAGACCTCAGGTGGTGCAGTTGGGTTATGGGTCCTGTGTTCGGATTTTGGTTTTCTAGGCTGTGCTAGCTTTTATGCCTCGGATCTCAGCTGCGACCCTTGGTGCCTTTGTCTGCCCCCAGAAGGGCCTGCACGCTTTTGTTTTTTTTGAGACAAGGTCTCGCTCTGTAGCCCAGGTTGGTCCTGAACTCACTATGGAGCCCAGGCTGGCCTTGGACTCATGGCAGTCTTCCTGCCTCAGCCTCCTGAGTGCTGGGATTACAGGCGTGTGCCGCCACACCCAGCTCATACTCTAGCCTAAGTGCTTGTGCCCTAACCCCTGAGCTGTTCCTGCATCCCCAGGGCCATCACACCTTTTTTGAGTCTTGAACTCAGGGACAGCCCGGGAATTCCTGTAGCTACTTCTCTGAAGAGTCCTTTGAGGGGCCGGAGAAATGGCACACAACAGTTAAAGTGCTCGCCTGGCCAGCGCAAGGCTCCGAGTTCGACTCCCCTGCACCACATAAAGCCGGGTGCAGTGATGCATGCATATAATCCCCCCACTCAGGAGGCTGAGGTAGGAGGATCTCAGTGAGGTTAGGACCAGCCTGGGTTACAGAGCAAGACCTGTCTCAAAAAAAAAAAAAAAAAAAAAAGAAAAAAGAAAAAAGAAAAAGTATCCAATCCACCCTCCCAGGTCATACCCCTGGTGACCCCTACAGTCACGAGTCCAGGAGGAGAGCAGGGCCCTGTGATCCCCTCACACAAGGGACTTTTGGGGACACCTGGCTCTCAACCCACTCAACAGCCTCCTGGCCCAGAGGGTGCCCACTCCAGTGCTCCCTCTTCTCCCCAGTGCCTCCAGCAGGACCAGCCATGCTGGTCCTCGCGTGTGGTGGGCACTTCCCACCAACCCTCGGTCGCCCGTGAAGGCTTGGTTATGCTCATTAGCGCAGATTAAAAAAAAAGGTACTTTGAAAATACATAGGATGATTTTTTTTTCCTCCAAGTCTTTTTATTTTTATTTATTTATTTATTTTTCCTAATTTGAAGTCAGGGTCCCACTAAGTGGCTAAGTTGCCCAGGCTGGGCTCAAGCTTGTGATCCTCCTGCCTCAGCCTCCCAGAGTGCCGGGATCACAGGCCTGTGCCACGGGGGCCCTGTCGGCTGAGCCGATACCCCTGTCATCCCAGCACTATGGGAGGCTGAGGCAGGGCGGTGGCATGTTCCAGCCTAGCCTGGGCAATCTGGAAACTTTAGGGAGACCCTGTGTCAAAATGAAAAGGACCTGGATGTTGTAGCTCTGTGTGAAGGCCCTGGGCTTAATCTCTAGTGTGAAAAACCACAAACCAAAACAAGACAGGATGAAACCAGACCTTCTCCCAACACACTCCTCTCTGGAGAGAGCTCTGGGCAGGTCTGATCCTCTAAAGTCTCAGTTTTCCCACCCAATAAAAGGATTCCTGCCTCCCTTCCACCCCAGCGCAGCCCACACACACTTTTGGGCTGCTTTTGCCAAGTCTGGCCTCAGCACGTGGTAATCCCTAACTCTCTGCGGGGGCACTTAGTCAAATGCCTCTTCTCTGGAGAGGTGAAAAAGGCCTGGGGTCAGCAGGGAAGACTAGCTGCTTTAAAGTACTCAGAGACATTGGAACCCTCCATTGAAGGCTGACCCAAGGCATTGCAGGGCAGGGGCACTGTCAGAACACCCATGGAGATGTGGGGATGTGGAGCTCAGCTTCAAGGTCAAGGGGAAGAAGACCTAAGTGGATCTGGGAGTCCCATAGGACCCAGCCACCCAGGCAGGAGTCGTGTTGTGTTTTCCGCTGGCTGTGTCTAAAGGCACCGGCATCATCAGGATCAGATCCTGCCTCAGCCTCCCAGAGCGCTGGGATGACAGGACCAGGGGGAAAGTTAATCTCAAGAGTGGTGTGGAGCCCTTGCATGGCATGAGAGAGCCCCCTGCTCGGTAGCACACACTTTTGAGCACTGGGGGGTGACAGGCCCGGGTGCCACCCTTCCTCCTCTGTACCAAATCTCCCTCACTGTCTTATTTCAGAAGCACCAACAGGAAACTATTATTTTCTTCTCCATTTTATCCCTGGGGCCAGGTGAAGGGTCTCGGGCCTAGGATCCCAGCACTCTGGGAGGCTCAGGCAGGAGGATGCCAAGTTCAAGCCCACCCTGGGCAACTTCAAGATGCCCTGTCTAAAAATAAAATAAAAATCAGAAAGGGGGTGATTTTGGGCATATAGCCAGTGCAAAGGCCCTGGGTTCATATATATATATATATATATATATATATATATATATATATATATATATATACATATACATGAACATACACACCCGTACCTGTATCATTGAGGAAAGTGAGGGTCAGGGACTTGCCCAAGGTCACCCAAATAGCAGAAAGCAGAACTGGATGTGGATTCCTGCATACAACTTTTTCTTCCACACAATGGTTTTCTGTCACCTTCCTGGGAACAGAGGAGAATGGAGGAAAAGGCCCAGTAATGGTGGTGGGGCAGAAGCTTACTCTTATGGTTTGGGAAACCGAGGCCCAAAGAGAAAAAATAATTAAGACACACACACACAATCCTAACAGCTGTGTGCCTGGGCTCAGAGGTGGCCTCTCCCTACCTTGAACTTCTTTTGCCTGGCAATTTGTGATAAATCACTTGGGGCCTCAGGGCCTCAGTTTATTTATCTATGAAATGGGCCGTTCCTTCACACCAACCTTCCAAGGTCGTTGAACAGGAAAGATGACATTGCTCCCCAGAAAGAACCTCTGCCAGTGCTCAGCAGGGTGCCAGTGCTGGTTCCTCTGTAACCCCGGGGCCTTTTTCTTTATTTTTGAATTCATTATTATTTTAGTCCTGAGAATCAAACCCAAGTCCTTTGCAATGAGCTACGTCCCCAGCTCACTTTTGATTTTCGGTTTTCAGAGATGGGATCTCACTAAACTGCTGACTTACCCGGGCTGAGTTCAAATTTGCAATCCACCTGTCTCAGCTTCCCAGGCTGCTGGGACGACAGGCCTGTATCACCAGGCCGGCTTCTTCTCCCTCTTTTCTTTTTTAATCCCCCCTCCACCACCCTGTATTGGAAATGGACCCCAGGGCCTGCGAGTGCTGGGCAAACATTCTACCCCTGAGCTATGCCTCCTGCTGCTTTTATTTTTTCAAGATATCTTTCATGTCTTTTTCTTTTTCTTTTTTAGTACTGGGGACTGGACTCAGGGACTTTGCACAAAGCTATATCGCCAGTCTCTTTCTTTATGTCATCTTTCTTTTCTTCAATTTTAAAATAGGGTGTCACTAAATCGATACCTCGTCCTGACAAGTGACCTTCCTGCCTCGGCCTCCAGGCATGCTGATCTTACAGATGTGTACCACTGTGCCTGGCTGGCATGATTTTCCTTAGAGAATTCCTTCTTATTATGAATTTGTTTACTGGAGCTATCTTTCGATAGTTCATACTGAATTCTATAATTAAGCGTTCAACTTAATGAATTGTTATTATTAATATTGTTACCATTTCCCGACCGGGGCTTGGACTGAGGGCCTCTCTCATGCTGGGTGGGTCCTCTGAGACACGCCCCCTCAGCCCAGAACCATCTTTATTTTATTTATTATTTATTTTTGTGGTACTGGGGCTGAAGACAGGGCCTTCACACTGAGCTACATCCCCAGCCCAGATTTTTTTTGAGGGGGAGAAGGGGTCAGGTGGGGTTCAAACTTTTGATCCTCCTGCCTCAGCCTCGCAGAGTACTGGAATGACAGGCCTGTGCCACTGGGCCTAGCTCATCTTTATTTTTAAAAGGAGAGATCAAGTTACCCATGAAATGGGACACTCCTGGGCAAAGTGATGGCCCATGGGTGCTGTGGCTGAATTACCGGTGTCAGCTTCCTCCTCCCCACCCCCCAAGGTTCCCCGGGCCAGGTGGGCCCGCCAGCCGAACTTATGACTTCCGTCTACACTGCAAGCCGATCTTGCTAAGTGGGCAGCAATGGATAGGCTGGGCCAGTGCCTCTGAAAACACATACAGCTTGACACCCTCAGCTCCTTGGCCATGTGGTTAATAGCATCGGGCCTGGAAGGTTCCAGGGAAAAGCTCTTTCTCTTCTCGGGCCAGGAGGGCCCCTTCACGGTGCCCACCACGTCGGTCCCTCTGTCTTCAGCAACCCAGTGTCTCAAATCCATTTGTGCCGGCTGTAAAGGCTGTCAACGGAGGCCGACAGTAAATCGTCCCCTTCATTCAGAAGGCTGGAGCTTTCGCCCGGCCCTGCAGATCTGCAGACCAGCTGGGCCATCCTGAGTCCTTGGCACGTTCCTTTTCCCACCGTGGTTCCCCTCTTGGCGATGAGGTTGAGCTTCAGACCGATGTGAGGTTTTCTGGGGGGCCCCCAGGGAAAGAAAGCCGGTGGCTTCCCGGTGCAGAGGCCCAGGGCTCTTCGAATCCTGCTCCCCTGTCTTTCTGTGTCTTTATGAAAAATGGTAAGATTCGGCTGGAAAACAGGTTTTTCTGGCTCATTAGCCTTAAGATGGATGTTTCCCTTGACTGAGGTGGCAGGGGTTGTCAGGAATGTTTGCAGGCAAAGGAAGGTCGGGGTGTTTCAGGAGCCTGGGACTCCTGGGACAGGGACGGAGACGTGATCTGGTCGCAGACCTAACTCTAGCGTCGTGGCTGCCCCAACCTAGGCAGGCAGTTTTAGAAAGACAGGGCACTGGTGGTACTTACCAGTCGGAAATTTGAGATCAGAGCGGGTAGGCAAGCTGGTAGGGTGGCCACCTGTGAGCTGTGAGCGAAAACAAGTGACTTTAGAGTTTAGACCAGTGAAGCAGACCTGTAATTCACTGTTGTGGGAGGCTGAGACAGGAGGATCCCAAGTTCAAACCCAGCCTGGGCAATTTAGTGACTTGGTGAGATCCTGTTTCAGGATCAAAACCAAAACGTGGCTGGGGTTGTAGCTGCTTTTCTATCTACCTCCTGGGGCCTGGGGTCAAGTCCCTGGCATGGATATTACAACCATAAGAGAAATGGCTCTTGGGAGAGAAATGAATAAACTTCTATAAAGCACATGGAAATTCTCCGGTACTGGGAAAGTGGGTGTCACTGGGAGCTTGGGAGGTGACATCATATATTTGGTCTGGTTCTGCCTGATGCGCAGACCACAGTGTAAGATGTGGCAAGGAACCAGGCCAGTGGCACAGGCCTGTAGTCCTAGCGCTCTGGGAGGTTGAGGCAGGAGGATTGGAAGTTCATGCTCAGTCTGGGCCACTTAGTGACTTCACAGGACTGTCTCAGAAATAAACGTGGAGGGCTGGAGGAATGGCACAGCTGTAAAAGCTTAGCAAGAGGAGGGCCCTGAATTTGATTCCCCAGCACCACCTAAACTGGGCATGGTGGCACATGCCTGTAATCCCAGCATTCGGGAAGCTGAGGCAGGAGGATTGTCCTGAGTCCAAGGCCAGCCTGGGCTCCATGGTGAGTTCAGGACCAGCCTGGACTACAGAGCAAAACCCTGTCTTAAATAAATAAATAAATAATACAAGCAAAATAAAGATGGGCTGGAGATATAACTCAGCATGAAGGTCCTGGGTGCCATCTTAAGTACTAAAAAAAAAAAAAAAAAAAGACCTCAGCTTCCTGAACAATGAAGGGGGCACTAGGACCCCCTGGATTATGGGGAGACCGAGGATTTCGGTGGGGCGCCAGGCTGGACTCCATCACACTGTGGGAGTGAGATGCAATCATGACGTTCAGAGCCGCCACAGCGGCCCACGGGGTGGCAGATCACCCGGGCATTGTTGGCCCTGAAGGAGGAGGAGAAGGGCTCCCAGAGCGTACAGCAGGGACAGGGAAATTCCTGGAACTGCAGTGTGTCGCCGAGCTCCGAGCCAGACACTCAGCCCTGTCAGCACCCAGATAGGCTTAAGTGAGTCGCTGTCGCACTTGGAGAAGAATTTGGAGTGTGTCTCCCGGCCACTTGCCAGCTGTTTTGTTTTGTTTTGTTTTGTTTTTTTCCCTACTGGGGATCGAACCCAAGAACCCAGGGCTTTTGCATGGAGCAACATCCTAGCTCTCTCTTTTTTTAAAATTTATTTTTATTTTCAGACAGAATCTCACTCAGTTATGAAGTTGCCCGGGTTGGTCGCGAAATTGAAACCCTCCTGCCTCATCCTCCTGGAGTGCTGGGATTGTAGGTGTACATCATGAGAGTCTTATTTTAAGGGATGCGTTTCTTGGTTTAATTCCATTCAATTAGCTTAATTAATTTAATGTATTCTTAAATCGTGGATACTTACTAGCCGCCAGTTGTGTGACTTGGGCCCGCGGTGGAAAAATCTTTCTGGGTCGTGGTTTTCTCATCTCTAAAGCAGAGGACTCTCGTGATAATTAAAAATGTCTGTTGTGCTGGAGGAATGGCTCAGCAGTGAAAGCGCTAGTGCTACGTCAAGTGCTAAGTACCCAAGTTCCATTCCCCAGCACCAAATAAGCCGGGAGTGGTGGCACATTTCTGTTATCCCAGCACTCTGGAGGCTGAGGCAGGAGGATTGCTGTGAGTCCAAGGCCTGCCTGGGCTCTGTAGTGAGTTCAGGACCAGCGTGGACTGCAGAGCGAGACCCTGCCTCAAAAAAAAAAAAAAAAAAAGTCCACGTAGCAGGACACAATGTGGCTTAGTTGTAATCCCAGCTACTCAGGAGGCTGAGGCAGGAGGATCACAAGTTCCAGCTGAGCCTGGGCCCTTTAGCGACTTAATGAGACTTTGTCTCTAAATAAAAAATAAAAAGAGCTGGAACCTAGCACAGCATGCAGACCCTGGCTTTCGTCTCCATTTCCACAATAAATCAGTGAATTAGTCCATCAATCAATCAGGTGGCACTTCTCCTAGGCCCTGACCAGAGTCTCTTGTTATCCTGCGTGACATTTTTCCAGATTGACTGTGTGTGTGTGTGTGTGTGTGTGTGTGTGTGTGTGTGTGTGGGTGGGTGTGCATGGCCCTGGGGATGGAGCCTGGAACTGCACTCTGAGCTGTATCCTCAGCCCATTTTTATTTTTGGTTTTGAGGCAGAGTTTTGCTAAGCTGTTCAAGCTTGGCTGGAATGTTCAATCCTCCTGCCTCAGCCTCCCGCCAAGCCGAGGCCTGGCTCCTACCCAGATTCCTTGGTGCATGGCTGCGTCCCTCCCTGCCCCTTCCTCTGGGTAGGAAGAACATGCACCCCGCTTCCCCTGTGGGGGGGGTGGACCTCACCATGGAGGTGCTGGGAGGTGGTTGGTGAGCGGCTATGCAAAGGCCCTAAGTGCCCTGTGGACAAATCATCTCACCCTTGGGGCAGCCTGGAAAGGGAGGGCATCTCACCCCCCTGTCCAGCTGGAGGGGAGGAGGCGCCAACAGGTGACATTGTGTTCCTGGTCACGCAGGCTGGGCAGTGGCCGTGCTGGGCTGTGAGCGCCGGCTGCAGGCTCCTGGGGGTTGGCCTCTAACCATGGTGATCTGCCTTTCGCAGGGGCATTGGGATGCAGTGAGTGCCAGCTCAGACGGGGGCTGCTGGGGACACTAGCAGGGGCCTGTTCTCCCAGCATCCATGGAAGGAACAGATTTCTTTCTTTTAATCTTTTTTCCTTCTTCATCTTTTTGGGAGAGTGAGACTTGAGCCGAGAGCCCCCATGCGGAGCTACATCCCCAGCCCAGCTCTTGGTTTCGATTTTGAGACAGGGTCTTGCCAGGTGGCTGTGTCGTCCAGGCTGGGCCCTGGCTTGCAGTCCTCCTGCTTCAGCCACCTAGAGTGCTGGGGTGGCGCCCGTGGGACCCTGCTGAGGGACCAACTTCCTGCCCCCTGGTCTGATCTCTCCCCGTCTGTGCCAGCTCTTGGGTAAGCCGCATGTCCACGGCCTCTTCTGGGGGCCTGGAAGTGGCAGCTGTCACTTGCTCAGTGACATCAGGGGAGCTGGAGGGCCGCAGCTTGGAGGCTGGCGTGGTGATAGTGACGACTGGCTGGCTGCTGGGCAGGGGGGCGAAGGAGATAGCGCCAGGCGGCGGCTGGCAGGATGCCGGGCGCTGTGGTTGTGGTTGGCACTGTGTGTTGTTCTGTAATCTGTTAAGTCCTAGGCCTGGGGTACTAATTGTGCGGTTTGGGGGGGCCTGGTGGAATGGGGCTTTGGGGTTTTCTTTTGTGGGAGGCGCTGAGGTGTCCTGAGATCCTGAGGCCTGGCACCTGGGAGCCATAATGGTGTATGGGATGTCTGGTCTCCCGCGCTGCGGGGCTGGCCCTGCTCCCCAACTTGGCGATTCCAGGGTGAACGTGGAGGGGCAGTGCCCCGATTCTCTGTTAGGCCCTTTTCTGGGTGTGTGGCCATGTCCAAGCACCACCTGAGCAGACTGGAGCAGAATACGGTTCAGCCTGTTAAAGTTCCCACTCTGTGAATTCCGAGAACTGCGTGGAGCAGTGTCATGAGGGGAGGGATTAGGACCCGGATGCTTCACTGGGGCCTGGTGGCACGGGGAGGTTGAGGCAGGAGGATCACAAGTTTGAGCCCAGACTTGGCAACTTAGCGAGGCTCTGTCTCAAAAATCAAATGCCAAAAGTGGGGTGCAGATGTCGCTCTGTGTGAAGGCCCAGCCTCCACCCCCAGTAAATGTCCCCAGTCTAGAAGCTTCTAGCAACTCAAAACCTTAGGGGGCATCTCTGGAGTTCCCTGTCCCCCTTTGTACCTTTTGTCTGTCTGTCCTTCTTTCTTTCCTTCCTTTTTTTTTTTTTTTGGATAAGGTCTCACTATGTGGTTCGAACTGGCTGTATGTTTACTGCCTAGTGTAGGTAGGACTCGAACACACAACTCTGCCGCCACAGCTTCCTGAATGCTGGGATCACAGGCGTGTGCCACTGGGCCTGCCTTCAGTTTTGTCTTTTCTCTGAACACCAAACAATAAACAGAAATACCTTTTTGAAAAGTCTGTCTTCCTTCACACAGCATAATACATTTGAATATTTCCAGTCTAAAAAAACAAAATGAGAATTAAAGAATTATTTCTCTTTCGTCCTCATTCTTTCTTCTAGTAAATGCCCCAAATTTTCTTCCCTTAAAAGTTCTTTTTTTGGCGTTAACGTGGTACTGGGGATTGAATGCAAGGACTTGCAGGCTCTCTTTTTCTCTGTTTTCTTTATGTTGATACAGGGTCTAACCAAGTTGCCCAGGCCAGCCTTGAACTTGTAGTTCTCCTGCCTCATCCTCCTGAGTAGCTGGGATTGCTGGTATATTTCACTGTGTACCGTGAGAATGAGATTCGAAATTTGAATTTTCTGGATGTCCTGGCTGCCTGTGCTCAGCTTTGTTCAGGTTTCTACGTGACAGGGTCTCGCACTGCAGCCCAGGCTGGTCCTGAACTCTCTATGAGAAGCCCAGGCTAGCCTTGAACGCAAGGCAATCCTCCTGCCTCAGCCTCCCGAGTGCTGGGATTACAGGTGTGCGCCACCACACCTGGCTTATGTGGCGCTGGGGAATCGAACTAGGGTACTTAGTGCCTGACATAGTGCTTGCTAGGCAAGCGCTTTAACTGCTGAGCCGTTCCTCCAGTTCCCACAACCCATTTTTATTTTTATTTTTACTTTTATTTTGAGACAGAGTTTCACTGAGTGGCCCGGGCTGGGCTCGAACTTTGGATCCTCCTGCCTCTGCCTCTCCCAGTGCTGGGATGACAGGCCGGCACCCCGGGGCCCAGTTTGATTCTCCTGTTCGTGTTGGTTATGTTCCATCCTGTTTGTTGCTCTGTTGGAACGCCAGCTGCACTGGATTCTCCCAATATAGGCCCCGCCAGCCTCGCGCTCCAAACCTGGGCCGCTTCCCATCCCAACAAAATCGTTTTCTGAGCACTGCTTCCTGCCTCGGTGGAGCGGGGTGGCCCCCAGGACCATGGCTGCCCTCCCTAGCTTCCTCCGCAAATCCCATGGAGTCTAGGAGCATCGCGTAGCCGGACGAGGTGCTGCACGCCTGTAATCCCAGCACTCGGGAGGCTGAGGTGGGAGGATCTCTGTAAGATCGAGGCCAGCCTGGGGTGTGCAGTGAGTTCAGGGCCAGCCTCAACTGTAGGTGGAAACTCTGTCTCAAAACAAACAAACAAAAACCACACCAAACAGTAACAAAAAGACTGCCATCCCCAGTGGCCAGTGGCCTTGGGGGGGTCTTGCTGATGTGACTCCCTCCACCGAGGGCCCAGGCCCCCATGGGTGCCACCTAGGGTTCCCGGGCTTCTCCGGCGTCCTTTCTGGAAGCCTTTGCTGCTCCCCCACCCCACAGGTGACACTGACATGCAGCCATCCCATCAGTTACCATGGCTGTGGAATAATTGAATTGTTATTGGTTGGGAGGGGCGAGAGGGTAACTTTTTGCTACATGGTTTCACTTTGGCTAATGCCAGTCGTCCGGTCTGCCGTGATTTACGTCTGTTGCTGGCTGCCTGGTCTTCTGGAAATTAATTCTTTTGTTGCAATGCAGAGGGAAGGTGGGGTGTGGGGGTCCTTGCTGGCTTGGCTGAAGGGGGGCTCTGCGTCTCTGAGGGAGTCGGTTATCGGGGTGGCCAGGGTCTCAGAGTGCCCAGTGCCACCGCTGGCCTCTGTGGGGGACACACAGTGGCTACCAGCCTCGGGAATCCTGCCAGCCAGGGTCCCCCATACAGAATCTTACTAAGTTGCTACGTACCCAAGGCTGAGCTTGACTTTATGATCCTCCTGCCTCAGCCTCCCGGAGAGTGCTGGGATTATACAGGTCTGTGCCACTAGGCCAGCTTTAGGCCTTTTAAATTTTTAATTTGATACAAGGTCTTGCTGGAATGCCAGGCCTGCGTCACCTTTGCCCAGCTGTCTGCTGCTTTTTCTCTAAGCACATTTACTTCTGGATCTCTGCTGGAAGGTGGTTGTGTGCCCATTTTACAGATGAGAAAATCAAAGCTCAGGTTGGTGAAAGTCATTGAACAGGAAGCCACTGCTTCAGAATCAACGGCTTGAAAGCTGGTGGCCTAAAGCCCTTTTTTTTTTTTTTTTTTTTTTGCTAAACCCAGTTCCTATAACCCGAGCGTTCAAAGAGGCTGAGGCAGGAGGATGCAAGTTCACAAGTTCAAGCCCAGCTGGGGCACCTTAGCAACCTAGTGAGCACTTGTCTCAAATAGTAAAGGGTGAAGGCCCTGAGTTCATTCCCCAGCACCACAAATAAATAAATGAATAAATAAAACCCACCTGTTTTATTGTGTTCCCAAGTCCTGTGTTTGGTTTTGGTTTCTGTTTTTGTTTGAGGTACGTTCTGTGGGTCACAAGGCACCCGTGGAAGAGGGGACGAGGCTTGTTCCAGCTGCACAGTGTCCAGCTCAGCGGGGAGGGCTGTGGTAGCTGGGGTGGGGGCACACACCCTCCTGGGTGGCACTGGGCTGGTGGCTCAGGCAGGGTCCTGCGGGGCGGGTGGGGTTAATCCAACCCCCAGAGGGCTTCGATTACGGACCCACACCCCCAGGCCCGGCTACTGCAGGTTTCTTCTCTTGGTCCGAGTCTCCTCCATTCTGGTTGCTATGTGTGTGTGTGTCCTGGGACCAAGGACCAGGGACCAATTTGTTCCTAGGTAATTGAGGGGAAGAGGCCCGGTGCTGCCTTAGGCCCAGGGCAGGTGAGGTTACATGGTGCAGCGGAATCCAGGCCTAGAGTCAGTGATAGTGTACACCTGTAATCCCAGTCCTCTGGGAAGCTGAGGCAGGAGGACCCCAAATTCTAGCCCAGCCCGGGCAACTTAGTGATTTAGTGAGAGCCTGTCTCCAAAACGAAAAGGTGAAACAGATGCTGGCGGGTGGGTCTCCCGGGCACGCAGAGGGGGCCCTGCCAGGAGGCCAGGGGTTGACAGAAAGTGACATTTTCCCCAGGACTGCTGCTGCCGGTGGGCAGTGTCCCCAGCTGGAGGGTTCCTGCCTTGCCCCGGTGGGCCGGAGACGGCCACACACAGACGCAGACAGGCAGAGGTCACTCTAGCGTGGACGTTAATTGTCTGCAGGCCGAGGGGTCCTGCAGAATTAGAGTTTTCCGGGCTGGGCCAAGGGACCCACACAGGAGGGGACCCCACCCCCATCCCCTGGACACTCATTTCCTTGCCAGAAATCCAGGTCACTCCTAAAGCCTGGGGCTGTGGCCTCCCGGAGCACAGGACAGCTTCCGGGGTCACTGGCTCTACAAGCAGGTCAATTTCTGCAGGAAACCAGCATTCAAGTGGTCCTGGCCGAGGCAGGATCTTGAAAGGGGACTGTGACCTCTGCAAAGCTGGGTCTTTTCACCTCAATTTCCACCAGGGAAGCCTGAGTACTCCCCAAATGCACGTTGATTAAACACACACACTTGTGTGCGTGTGTAAACACACACACACACACACACACACACACACTCACACACTAAAATAAATAATTACTGGGCATTGTGGGAGGTACTTAGATTTTTTGTCATTTGAAACAGGACCCTGAGAAAAGAGGCTTAAAGAGAATTTCCAGCTACCTATTGGGGCGCGTGCTTATGATCCTAGCACTTGGGTGGCTGAGGCAGGAGGATTCCGAGTTCCTGGCCAACTTAGTCTCAAGACAAAAGAGAAGAAAAGCCCCAGGTCCTACTTAATAGATGAGAATACCGGGTCTCGGGGAGGTTAAGGGACTGAGGCAGGGTCATTCAGCTGGGAACTGTCAAGTGCGGCTTGAACTCTCCTAGGGCCTCTGGTCCCTTTAACTTTGAACTTCTGACCTCTACCAGGGATGGGAGAATCCCTGGTAGAGCCCAGGATGGACCCAAAAGACCTCCTGCCTGCTGGTTCCCTCTCTTACCTGGCTTCCAAGCCTCCTGCCTGCCTCCCTCCCATCCACCCAGCCACCCACCCGAGGTGCCATTAAAGTTAATTGTTTTTACTACAGTTTAATACAGTCTTGTAAATCTTTTTACGACTGGGGCCGGGAACAGAGTTCTGTGCAGACCTCGGATGTGGCTGGAGCACAGGACGCTCTGGTATCACCTTGCCCCGACCTGGAGGGTATGGGTGGTGGGCTTGGGCCCCCAAGGGTACCATGTCCTCTCAGCCCAGAGTGTGTGGCCCAGGTCTCTTACCTGGGTGACTTTCTTCTTCCAGGTAGGGCTCAAGATCCTCCACGTTGGGAAAGCCCTTTGTCCTGACCTTAAGTTGCGAGATCCTCTAGAATCTGGGCTGTTCATGAGTGTGAGGTACAGGTCCCCAGCCTTGGGAAAGGTGGGTGTGATTGCAGTGAAAGGTGGGCGGGCTCTGGGTCGCTCCTCACTCACTGTGGGCCCTAAGCCCAGGGCCAAGGTGCTGCTCAGGAGAGAGGCAAGGGGGTGTATCCCCCTGGGCAGGAAGGGAGGAGCCCTGGGGGTGCAGGGCCTTGCTCAGTTGCCTAGGCTGGGCTTGAACCTGCCACCCTCCTGCCTCAGCTTCACAGAGAAAATATGGTCCCTGTAAGTTGTGCAGCCGGGGCGGGCATGGGGTGGGAGGAGAGAGTGTGGCTGGAGAATCTTGGAAGACTTTGCCCTCCTGCACCAGAGACCAGGCCGGCCTCCCTGCTCTGAGTCCCCTCTCTCACCTGGTGCTCCTTCCCAAGCCACCGGGTCATCTTGACTCTGTCACTAACGGGAAATGCAACGCTGCTCCTCATGGGGACAGAAAAGTACCAGGCAATGTGTGTAAACCGCAGGGCGTCTTTGCATTTGTGATTAAGTCCAACTCTGAGGGCCTTCGCGTGTGGCACGCTCTGCGCGAAGCACTGGGACAGCAGAGGAAGCGGGGGTCCTGCCCTTCAGCAGCCTCAGTCCTCTGAGTAGCAGATGTTGGGGGTCAGGGGCAGAAGCAGCATGTACCCCAGGTCCCACCAGTCATGACCACCTGGGGACCTGGAAATGCAAATCCCAAACTAGGACCTCTGGGTGGGTCTGTAACTCCAGCAGCACTCGGGGTGGCAGGAGGATTGCAAGTTCAAGTCCAGCCTTATTTATTTGTTTATTTAGAGTCAGGGTCTCGCTCTGTAGCCCAGGCTGGTCCTGAACTCACTATGGAGCCCAGGCTGGCCTTGGACTCATAGCAATCCTCCTGCCTCAGCCTCGCTAGTGCTGGGATTCTAGGTGCCACCATGCCCGGCTTTTGTGGTAGTGGGGAATTGAACTTAGGGCCTTGCTTTAACCGCTCCGCTATTCCTGCTACCTGGGCAATTTGGAGACTCTGTAAGATCCTGCCTCAAAATTAGAAAAATGAAAAGGCTTGGAAGGCCCTGGGTCCAGCCATTCCTAGGCCAACCAACAAATATCAAAGAGATCGTAGAAAGCTGGCTTGAGGGAACAGGGCAGAGATGGGGGTGGGCCATAGGAAACCAGCTGGATGCTGTGTGGACAAGAAGGGAAAAAACAAGCCGGTCCCCAGCAGGGCTCCCCGGTGACCAGGGGCTGGACTCAATCGGGAGGATCTGAACCTGAGGCCGCGCAAGGTCCAGCTAGCTGGGTTCTTCCAAAAGACAGCCTGGATTCGGGGCTCCGTGGCTCCAGTATTTTGGGGTGCAATCAGCCCTCTGTGACAGGTCCTGTCCCCTGCGTGGGCCACGTCCACGCCGCGCACCCCGGGATGCCCAGGCTGGCCCCGTGGTGGATGTTTCCCTGGCAGATGCTGCTGGCGGTGACATGGCGCGGGGTGCGAGGTTCAGGTCCAGGCTGTTTTCCAAAGTGTTCAGGCGTCAGCTTGGGGGTCAGTAAATTGCACAAAGGAGGCTGGGGGCGGGGACCTGGGTCCTGGAACCCAGAGCTGGTGCATGGAGATACCCACGTGCCCCGTCAGTGGGGTTGGGGTTTGCCCAGGAGGTGTGTGTGTGGGTTCAGTCTTCCTCACTGTCGACTGGGTCCAAAATCTACTTGTTTTTCAGATGATTTTTCCCCCCTCCTCGCAGCAGTGGAGATTAAAGTCCGGGGCTCCCTAACCACTAAGCTACATCCCTAGCCCCATTTATTTTATTTTATTTTATTTTATTTTATTTTATTTTATTTTGAGGCAGGATCTGGAGAAGTTGCCGAGGCTGAACTGGAACCTGCCATCCTCCTGCCTCGGCCTCCCAGACTATGTTAGAATGACAGGCGTGCATGACCACACCCAAGTTTTTGTTTTCTTTTAATAAAACCCAAACCAGTGTATAACCTCCAATCAGTGGAATTCTCGCCCTAGCCTGCCCTTTAGCGTGGCCTTTGTCCCCAGCCCTCTGGGTCACAGCGCCCCCTAAGCCAGAGCCCTGCACTTTGCTCCCGGGGCCTTGCTCAATGTCCAGCTGGCTTTGTGGCCCAGGAGTGTCTTAACTCCAGTTTACGAGTGGGGTAAATCGAGGTTCAGCTTCTCACCCATGCCAATCTGACCTTCAGGGACTGCTCTGAATAATTATGTTGGCTTCCTGCCCCATTATTGAATATTTAATCTGGGGGTCACTTCTGGGAATTGAGCCCAGGCCCTTCACACGGAGCTACATCACCAGCCCATTCTTTAAATTATTTTTGATTTTCAAGTAAAGTCTAGAACTTAGGATCCTCCTGCCTCAGCCTCCCAGAGTGCCGGGACTCCAGGCCTGCGCCCCCAGCCCAGGTGAAGGGCCTACTGTGCGAGCTGTCTCTAGGCTGTCTGGCCCCTTCTCTCTCACGATGTCCATATGCTGTAGACATTTTCTGCACGGCACACAGAAGCACTGGCCTAGAGATGTCTGGTGCCCCGCCCAAGTTGTTCCACTGGGAAGAGCCTGCCAGGCACCAGGCCGCCAGCGTCCCTCCCCCGGCTGTCCCTGCTCTGTAAGAACCCCAGGCGTTCTAGCCCTGGGCTGCGGCTTCTGTCCCCAAGGCCACTCTGGGGACAGATCGGAAGATGGAAGGGGACACAAGGTTACATAAGGCGGTGACTTCAAAGGTGGCCTCCAGGGAGCTGAGGGACGGGAGCCTTGGCTGTGGGTGGCTGGCCAGAGGCCCCAGTAGGCCAGCGAGGGGCATCTGTCTCCCCTAGCTGAGCCCAACTCCTCCCAGCCCGAGGCAGAATAGGTACAGAGAGCCCTTGGAAGGAATAATGAAAATGCCAGCATTTATTGAGCCCTTACTGTATGCTAAGTAAGCATGAAGTTACCTTTATTTTTGTAAATGTTAGCAATTCTATTGGTAGGGATTTTTAATCATTCGGAGAGGTTAAGACATTTGTTCGTGATTACACAGCCTGGATGTGGGTGAGTCCAGAGTCCAGCCTGGCTGCCTGATGTGGGTCGGAAGAGGCTCTCGGGAGGC
This sequence comes from Ctenodactylus gundi, assembly GCA_004027205.1. Lineage (NCBI taxonomy): Eukaryota > Metazoa > Chordata > Mammalia > Rodentia > Ctenodactylidae > Ctenodactylus > Ctenodactylus gundi. The sequence continues at coordinate 28,632 of PVKB01007104.1, forward strand.
TCTGACCTCCTCTGGGCTGGTACCATGCGGTGGAAGCGAATTTCGTCCTCCTTGGATATGAGCTGCTAGACAGAATGACTCCATCTTGGAAGGGGAGGTCCGGCTCCCTTCCAGATGGGGAAACTGAGGCTTGGTGAGGGGTGAAGCAGGACCTCAGGTCCCGTCACAGCAGGAGAGGAAGCCAGAGTGGGACTCAGCTGTGTCCAGGCTTGGTAGTCCTGTCCAGTCCCTGCCAAAGCCAGGGTCTTCCCACCAGGATTGCCTCTGCCAGTCCTTGCCTTTCTTGTAACTTACTGTGTGACTTTGTGTAAGTCGATCAACTTCTCTGGGCTTCAAAATCCTGGTGTACGGGAAGCTTTATTATTTGATTAGTGGTCAAAATTAGTGATCAGACTCTAAGAAGCTCATGGAGCTGTGAAGCCAAGACTCAGGCTCAAAGGCCCCATCTTTCTTTCTTTCTTTTTTGAGACAGGGTCTCGCTCTGTAGCTCAGGCTGGTTCTGAACTCACTTTATAGCCCAGGCTGACATTAGACTCAGGGTATCCTCCTGCCTCAGCCTTCTGAGTGCTGTGATAATGGGCATGCGCCACCACACCCAGTTTATGGGGTGCAGGGGGATTGAACTCAGGGCCTCAGGGTTCATGCGCTTTAACCCCTGAGGCTGTGGCACAATTCTGGATCTCCTACCCTGATGTTTTAATTCCCATGACTCAGTGGGGTGTGTGGGGGTGGGAAGATGACGTTTCACCATGGAAATGTTGGGGTTCCCTCCGAGAATGCCCTGCGGCCCAGGGCAGCGTGGGCCACATGGTGAGCTGGGGTGCAGCCCAGTGGTAGAGCACCTGCTGATTGTGCTGAGGTTACACACACAAGTGAAATTCCCTGGCACAGGCCCGCAATCCCAGCGCTCTGGTAGGCTGAGGCAGGAGGATTGCGTTTTAGCAATTTAGCCAGATCTCATCTCAGAATAAACAAGTCCAGCATGCAGGCCCTCAGTTCGGTCCTTAGTCCTATAAAGCAAAAACAAAATCTCAGCTTGGGGGACAGACCCCCCCCCCCCCCGACCCTGGGGGGCGGCAGGGCCGGTTCTCTGCTGTCCGGGTGGTAGGTAGGCAGTGCTGGTGAGGCCCCCGGAATGATTTTCCAGACCCAGAGAGGGACCCTGGCTTGTGAGGCCCCTGGAGTCAGGGATGAATCAGGCCCTCACTCCAGCTCCTCAAAACGAACCTGCCCTGTGCTGGGGGGGAAGCTGTGTGGGCGGGAGAACGAGGGGTGACTTCTTCAGGGCCTGGCCAGATCCTCCTCAGCCCCTCCGGCCCCAGGCTCCCTGGGGTGTGCTGGGGAGAAGGGAGGGTGCGTGTTTTTGCTCCCAGGGGCTGCAGAGGCCGCAGGAGAGGGAGGATGGGGCGCAGGGGCAGCTGGGGAACAAAGGGCCCCAGTGCTGGATCCGGATCAGGCTGCGGTGAGTGACGATTCCCAGGCCGAGGAGGAGGAGGAGGGCGGGGCCGAGGAGCAAGAGGCCCGCACAGACTCAGGAAAGAGACCTAGTGCGCAGGCGCCCACGCACACACCCACGCACGCGCACGCGCAGCCAGGACGCACAGATGCAGAGAGATGGGGACTGAGTATGATTCCTCAGCACTACAGAAACGGCACGGTGGTGCACCCCAGTAATCCCAGCAGTCGGGAAGCTGAGGCAGGAGGATCACCGTGAGTCCGAGGCCAGCCTGGGCTCCATAGTGAGTTCAGGACCAGCGTGGGCTGCAGAGTGAGACCCAGCCTCAAAAATTTAAAAAAAAAAGAAGAAGATAAAAAAAGGAAAAGCACCCTTAAGATGTGGGGTGCACTCAGGGCCTGTGGAGTACTTTGAGGCAGGGCCACAGCCCCCACATCCCAGCCCCCAGCCCCCACATGGTCTGGTCTGCATCTTCTGCCCGCCTGTGACAGACAGTCCAGGCCAGGCACCCCAGAGACATCCCTGCCGACCGAGAGGCCTGTCCCCTCTGAAACTGATCCCCTGCCTTTGGGTCTCACCGGTTTCTCTGTCTGCTGGGTTCCGGGTGGGGGTGGGGCGGGTGGTCACAGGTGACATTAATCACGTCTGTGTGTCTGAGGGACGAGGGACGGGGGATAGGATATCAGAGAGGTGACCAAGCATGTGGCACATGATTCAAATCATCTCAGCCTTGATGAATTGGGCTTGTCCGACTTTCCTAATCGGGACAACTGGCCGGGCCAGGGGCCTTCAAGGGGAAGGAGGCGCCTTAACTTCATCAGCTCCTACGAAATCCTAAGTGCTTCATGCATTTTAGACAAGCTCGATTTGCTGAGCATCCTGTTCAAAGGCCCGTAGGTTGGTGAGGGGGTGGGGGAGACCTGGGGTGGGGGGAGAGCCCCCACCGCTGTTTAAGAGGTATGGTCTCTGAAAAGTTTCGTAACACAGAAAACAATCCCAGCTCCCAAACCCCCCGGCGTGCCTTGTGCCCCTACATTTCCTGAGCACCCCTTCTCCCCTTCTCCGCGTGCCTTTCTATAGAGAAGTCTGCACCCGATTGGGGCCCCAAACGCAGCAGAGAGTTCTGCATGGGGACCTGGGACTGTGGGGACTGTGCCAGCCGGCACCCGGCCACAGTGGGAGCGTCAGAGATGGGCACCAGGGCCTGAGGCCTGTTACACTGGGGTCAGAGGGGTCGCTGGAAGGAGCCCCAAGTGACCGGGTCAAGATTCCCAAGGGGACCTAGGTGACTGGCAGGACAGAGGCCTGCGCCCCTCCATCCTCTCCCCTCCCTATCCCTCCCCCCAGGCACACTGAGGCGGAGCTAGCTGCTGAGGGCGGATTCGAACTCAACTCGGAGTTGGGGAGTTGACGAGTTGCCCCTCTGGGCTCGGGCTTCTGGGGGGGGTGGCCCTGGGGAGCTGCGAGGCCCCTGCAACACCGTGAGGGGTTCAGGCCAGCCCCCCCTTCCCCGTCTTAGACCCTGGACCCCCACCTGTGAGCCTGGGGGAGCCATGGAGTGGCAGTGGCACCTTCCAGGTAATATTGAGCCCAGCTTGGGCCCGGGAGGGGGGCACCCCCGCGATTGGGGCGTGATTGTCGCCCGCTGCCACCTCCCGGCAGCCACTTCTGGTTTCTGCATGGGGGAAACTGAGGCTGGGACCGAGGGAGGGATTTGCCCAAGGAAAAGGGCAGAGCTGCGGTCCAAAACCCTGGGCTTTTCTTTTTTGTCATAGTCCTGGATTTCAGGTTTTCTTCTGGCTACATCCCTCATCTCTTTTGCTTTGCTTTGTTTTTTTCCTTTTGCTTCTGATTCTGAGACACGATGTCACTAGGTAGCCCAGGCTGGCCTTCCCCTGGTGATCCTCCTGCCTCTGCCTCCTGGGTGCTGGGGTGACCAGGTGTCTCACAGAAGCCCCTTCCCCACCCGACACTCAGTCATTTCCTTGAGTGGGGCCTCTTGAGTTCCTTTTTCCACGAAGGGCCATTTTATTGTTTTCTGTTTTGTTTTCTGTGGTACTGGGAACGGATACCAGGACCTTCACACTGAGCTGCACCCCTCCCCCTTTTTGTTTTCATTTTGAGATGGGATTAATTTGCCCAGTCTGGGCCTGAATTTGAGATCCTCCTGACTCGGTCTCCCGGAATGCCGGGATGGCCGGCCTGTGTCACCGGGCTCGGCTTGGTCTGGCCTTCTTGTTAGCCAGGGAGAGAAGGCAAGCCCTGTCGGCCATCTACCTGACTCCCAGGATCCCCAGGTGGCCGGAAGGTACAAACTTGGCCTCCGGCGTCCACACCTGGCTGGCCGGCCCTGCCAGCCCCTCTGCACATGGCTGTCTCCTCTGCTCCCTGTAGAAACCCCAAGCCGGCTGGGGACTGAGCTGCTCCGGGACCCAGTGAGCATTCTTCAAAATGTGCATGTTAAGTCCTGGAAGTGACCGAGCGACAGGCTGGTGGGGCTTCCAGGCAGGAAAGAAGGTGAGGGCACAGGACCCCCCCTCCCCACCTTGCTGGCTTCTTTGTCTCCATTCAAAATCCCTCTTACGTGATCTCGGAGGCTTCCTCATAAAATGGAACGGTAACTTTATCTAAGACGACTGTACCCCGTGTCGGGTGGATCAGATGTAATTAATAACAGAAAATGTTCCCCCTCCTGACCTTTCACCCTCATACAAGTGGCTTACGTTTTATGACAGCTAAGCGCAGAATTAGTGCGCGCAGGAGTGCGTACGTGTGTGTACGTGTGTGTGTGCGTGTGTGTGTCCTTGCCCTGCTCTGGCTGGGACTGGTTTGCGTTTCTGGAGGGACTGGCCTCTCGTTGAACCCAGGCCGAGCCTGAAACTGAATTCTGTGCTGGTTGTGAAAGTCCTTGAGTCTCTGTACTCTCGATGCACAGTGTGAAATAACAGGCAGTAGAAGTGGGTAGCAGCCAACTGGGGGTGTAGCTCGGTGGTTAGAGCGCTTGCCAGGCGTGTGCAAGGGTCCAATCCTTCAGCACCACGTAAAAGTCAGCTGGGGGTGGGGGGCTGGAGGAACGGCTCAGCGGTTAAAGTGTTTGCCTAGCAAGTGCTAAGTCAAGCGCTAAGTACCTGAGTTTTATTCCCCAGTACCACATAAACCAGGAGTGGTGGTGCATGCCTGTAATCCCAGCACTTGGGAGGCTGAGGCAGGAGGATTGCTATGAGTCCAAGGTCAGCCTGGGCTACAGAGTGAGACCCTGTCTCAAAAAAAAAAAAAAAAATGAATTCAGCTGGGTATGGTAGTGCATGCCTGTAATCTCAGCATTCAGAGGCAGGAGGATTGCCATGAGCTCAAGGCTAGCCTGGACTGCAGACAGACCATATCTTAAAAAACAAAACCAAAAACCTGGTGGCAGCTGGGTATGCACATACACAGATACACACACTTTTGTGTGTGTGTGTGTGTGTGTGTGTGTGTGTGTGTGTGTGTGTGTGTGTGTGGTGGGGGGGTATTGGGGATTATGCAGGGCCTTTGGGCTGAGCTGCATCCCCAGGCCATGTCTGATTTCGACACAGGGTCTCATTAAGTCACTAAGTTTCCCAGGCTGAGCTCAAACTTGTGATCCTCCTGACTCAGCCTCCCACAAGTGCTGAGATTATAGCCCCGTGACACCGGGCCTGGTTTATCTTTTGGATTTTTCTGTGATATTTCAAAGCCCAGCAGATGCCCAACGTGAAAGGGTGTTGATGGCTAGGTGTGCCCCTAACAGAGGGGCAGGAAATCAAAACGAGCATTCAAGCTGGGTGTGGTGGTGTGTGCCTGGAATCCCGGCACTCAGGGAGGCTGAGGCAGGAGGGTATCAGGCTTCAGCCCAACCTAGGTAATGTAGCAATTTAGAGAAATCCTATCCCAAAGTAAATAAATTTTAAAAATCGAAAAATGGTCAAATGGTCAGAAGAGAAACATTTCTTTGGTTTGGATGCTAAGAATCTTTTGGGTACAGAAAGCTCTCAGGATAGCAAATTCTGTCTTAAGCCAGTGCAATGCTGCCACCTCTTAGCACAGTGCCATCTGTGTTAGGGACAGCTGAAGGGACTGGATGTGGCCCAAGCAATTTGGGACTGCAGGAACCGGGTTGGGAGGCCCTCGTCTCTCCCCAGCCAGCCCAAGGTCTGCGGTCTCTGTCCCACTGATACTGTTTATCTGTTCTGTAGCTATGTTATTTTAAAGTCACATTGTCTTGCTGGAAGGTGACTGGGTTCACCTGCGCTCTTGGGTCATCGTGATCCATGATGTTGCACACTCAATGTTTTGAGGTGCCCTTGGCACCCTCCTCTGGCTTAGTGGAAGCCACACCGAGCACACAGTCAGTAGCTTTGAGTCCCGGGAGGCCGATGGGCAGTCTGATCTGGACTCATGAGTTGCTTCCCTTTTGATCAGCCGCACCGAACTGAATTAGAGGTCATGCCTGGCTGGGGCCAGGGTGACAGCTCTGCTGGACAGCAGCAACTGGGCCTTGCTGTCCTTCCCACCCTATGTCCTGGGAGTCCGGTTCGCTATGGTTGTCCTCGAGTCTGACTTTTCCAAGACCCCCAGGGCACCACAGGGACTTTTTTTTTTTTTTGGCAAGATCTGGTGCCTTAAATCACTGGCAAAGTCCCCTCTGTCCGGCCCTGTGGCCTGCCTCCTGCCACAGTTGGCTCCATTGGACATGGATAAAGTACTTCCTACACCCCAGGGGAACTCCTGCTCCCCGAGGTTAGGTGCCGGGTGGGAGGGAGGGGGGTCTCTTTGTCCCTGGAGAGTCATTGGATGGTCGAGTCCTTTTATGGAGCTGCTTGAACTCTCCAGGGCCTCCTCTGACAGCTACCTCTGTGCGTACACATCGATCGTATATCTTCCTGTCATTATGTCACCCTCCTGTCCCTTTGCAGATGCCGGGGCTTGCCATATTTTTATAGCCCTTCCTCTGAGAGGAGCCCTGTGACGGGTGGGTCAGGTGATTCATCTGGCCACTGCTGGTATCCCAGGGTGGGACTTCCCACTCTGTCCTTCCCTTGCTTGGGTCCTTCAGGACATCACCAACAAGGTGGATGAAATACTCCCAGTTGGATGAAGTACTTCCTGGTGTGAAGAAAAATACTTTCGGGTGAATGAAGTACTTCTGGGTGGATGAACATGCTTTGGGGTGATTGAAGTACTTCTGGGAGTGTATCTCCAAAGCGGACAGCTCCCTCACATTGACTGTGACCAGGAAAGGTGGGACTTGGGTACCTCCTAATTTCACATCCTCTCAGATTCCTATTTATAATTATGGTGGTCAGGTCCGGCACTTTGAGGCTGGGACGGGGAGATGTTGCTTGGATTAGTGAGTTTCCCAGCCTGAAACAATGATTGCATTTGAAAAATGGACCACGGACGGATACTCATTACAGAAGGTGAAAGGCAGGTGAGGAAAAGAGAGAACCAAATGTCACATGGGGTCACCTCACCAGGAACTGGCCTCTAGTCATAATTTATTCACATCTTTCCAACTTTTTTTTTGAGTGTCCACTCTGAAGTTCAGGTTGGTCTTGAACTCACTCTGTAGCCCAGGCTGGCCTAGACTTCATGGCCGTCCTCCTGCCTCAGCCTCCCAGAGTGCTAGGATTACAGGCCTGCGTCCCCAGGGCCTGCCTGGAATCAACATTCTTTGAGAGTTGCTTTTACTAGTTTGCCCAGAGGCCGGGTATCTGTGTGTATGAGCTGACTTAATCCTCACACCTCTCCTTTGAGATGGTCTGTGAGTTACTCCTGCTGTGTAAGAGACTGAACCAAGGCTGGGTGAGGTGGCACAGACCTGCAGTTCTAATGCTCTGAGAGGCAGGAGGGTTGTACATTCAAGCCTGGCCTGGATGACGTAGTGATTTGGCAAGACCCTGTCGCTAATTACAGTTGCCGCGACATTCCTTCAGCACCAAGGTCCCTTAAAAGATCTGCCAGGAAGGAACATTTGGAAACTGCTTCAGGTGCAGTCCCATCCGGGGACGGCAGTTGCTGGCTTTGTCGCTAGATGACAAAGCAACTGATTTCCCAAGTGGGCGCGATGTAGCCACGTCTGGGAAATCGGATTCCCGGCCTGCGGAACGCACCCTACAGGCTGCGGCCTTTGGGCGAAAACCTACGTCTCTGATCTCACATGAATTACTACCGAAATGTACGTGTTATTGTGGGCACCAGGGTTACGGGATGGAACCCTGCTGGCACATGTTCATAATAAAAACATACTTTCCACCTTCCCCTGAACCTAAGGAAGATAAAGAAACAAAGAAAGAAAGAAAGAAAAAGAAAGACAGGGACATTTTTCCAAGGTTTCACGATGTAAGAACTGTCTGCAGAGTGCCCAACTGGCTTTTGTTTTTGTTTTTGTTTTCTTCTTTTTCTCCTTTAATGAAAAAGCCTTTGGAACAGAACGTTCCTGGTTTGTAATTCCTGTATGCTTCTGCTGGTGTGCCGAGGGGAAGGCACGGAGATTAAACAGCAAGGAGCCCCTGGTGAGCAGACGACCATGCAGAGGCACTGTGGCAGCTGGGGCCAGAGTCTGCATATGTGTGCATGTGTGTGTGCATGTGTGTGTGTGTCCCCTGTAGTGATTCCTGGTGGTCTCTACACAAATACAGGGTTCGGGACCCTGAGACTGTATTAATTCCATCGGCCGTTTTCCTTCCTCTGAGAAGTCTGCTGCCTTTGATCAGCGTCTGACTTTCAGGGAGTCAGTGGCCATTTGGGGAAGGGTAAATCTTTCTGTTTAGTATCTCACAATTCTCAAAAAAAAAAAAAAAAAAGGAAAAGAAAATCTTTTCAACCCCAAAACAGAGCAGTCAAGCCAGATATAGGGGTGCAGGCCTGTCGTTCATTCCAGCACTCTGGGAGGCTGAGGCAGGAGGATCACAAGTTGGAGCCCAGTTTGGGCAACTTAGTGACTTAGGAAGACTCTGGTTCAAAATAGATTTAAAAAAAAGGGGGGCAAGGAGGCTGAGTATGTAGCTTAGTGGGAAAGGGCTTGGGTTTCACCCCCTGGTCCGCACTGCACGTGCGCGCGCGCGCGCGCACACACACACACACACACACACACACACACACACACACACAGTAACAACTTGTCAGTGGAACATAGTTGGTTTCAAAGTCCCTCTTCCCACCTCCCTTTCCCACCCCCGCCAGATGATGTCACAATGGTAACCATGGCAACTGGCTGTGACATCACAAGCCGCAGCACCCTGACCTTGGCCTGCAATTCAAAGGAAAGGCGGCTCATAAACTTCTAAAGCAAGCAGGAGATAAATATCCTTAGTCATAAAAGAACAAACGGGGTTTGGAGTCCGGGACTAGGACCAAAAAAAAAAAAAAAAAAAAAGAAATCTACTTAAAAAAAAATACAGTAAAGCGTGTTCCTGAGTTTTCCAGGAAGTGCCCCTGGCTGTTTTTGGCCATGTGAACTAGACTTTAAAACAGAAAGAGGAAAAAAGAATGTGGTAAAGAAATGCTTACAATGTTAGAAATAATTAGGTGACGCTTTCCCCAAAATAGTAATTTTTTTTTAATGGTACCACCCATAAAACCCGAGTCCTACAAAGGAGACTATAACCCAAGGGACCGCCATCTGCAGCTCTGTCTCTTGACCCTCCTTTTGTTTTTTTGAGACAAGATCTTGCTATGTTGCCCAGGCTGGGCTTGAACTTGGGATCCTCCCGTCTCAGCCTCCCAAAGCGCTAGGATTAAGGACTTGCTCTAGTGTACACAGCAGGCAGAGCTTTGTGCCTCCGCCAGTGTCCGTGTGGGACAGCAGACAGAGCACAGTCGCTGGAGCATCACCCCCCTCCAAAAATATCTATCTATCTATATATCTATATCTATCTATCTATCTATCTATCTATCTATCTATCTATCCATCGATCTATATGCTGGTAAAAGCTTCAGTAACTCAAGCTGCTCAGGAGGCTGAGCCAGGAAGATTCCAAGTTCAAGCCCAACTTACCAAGACCCTGTGTCTCCCGATAAAATTCAAAATGGGCTGGGGTGGGGCTCAGTGGTAGAGCTCCTGCCTAACATGTGGGCAGCTTGGGTTCCACATTCGGTACCAAAAAAAAGGGGGCTGAGGATGGGGACAGAGAGGGGACACAGGCCCTGACTCTAGTGCTTGGCAGCCATGGCTCTGGCCTTGGCGTTCCTGTGTCCTCGCGGTTGTGTGGCCACCATGCCCGACAACTAAGTGTGAGAGCCCCGAGTGGACCCGCTGACACCGGGTGGGGCTGGAGAAGTGAACAGGAAGTGTCCTGGGAGTTTGGAGCAGCAGGCCTGAGTTACACCAGAGACGTAAGCCAGGAGTGCTTCCCAGAGGAAGAGTCCTCTGAGTGGATTCTGGAGGATGGAGGGGTGCCATTGAGGGAGGCGGGCAGGGCTGGTTGAGGCTGGACTTTGGCTGGGCTTTGATCACAGAGGTTGGCCTCATTGTGCATTTTGTTTTTAATTTTTATTTTTTCATTCCGAGGGCTATTGGGTGCCACAAGGGAGATGCGCAGACGAAAAAGAGTTTTTCTTTTTCTTCTCTCTCTCTTCTTATTTTCCTTTCTTTTAATACTTTGGAGACTCCTGGAGCAATGGAAACACTCATGTCCGGTCTCAGAACCCGGGTGAGAGGTGATGACGTCTTGTCTTGGAAACTGGAGCAGAGAGTTGGGCCTGGCGTGGGCTCTGACCAGTTGACTGCGTTCCTCAGAAGGACGGAGGCAGCCATGCCTGGTGGCTCGGGGCCAGTCATCCCAGCATTCTGGGAGGCCGAGGCAGGAGGACTCCAAGTTCAAGCCTAGCAGGTGCCATACAGAAGTGTAGCGAGATTCTGTCTCAAATTAAAAATATGTGTGAAGGTCCTGAGGTAGCTAGATCCCCAGTCATCAGCTGCCACCAGGAGGTGGGACAGCAGGGGACCCAGACACTGCAGCCCCCTGAAGGTTGCCCACCCTCCTTGGTCCTTGACTCTGACCTCCAGACCACAGAGAACAGAGAACAGGTCGTTGCTGTTTGCAGCCAGGGAACTCCCAGCCCTTTGTCCTGGGAGGCTCCACGTATCCTTGCCCAGGCCCCCCATAGGCTGGGAGGGGGGACGGCGGCCTGGGTCGTCACCTTGCATGGACAGGCTTTCCGGCGCGTGTGCGTCAGCTTCCAGGGATGGCCAGCCGGAAGACGGAGCCTTTGTTCCCCATGGCCTTCAGCGGTGACTCAGCCAGGGAGAAGGCCGGGAGCGTCACTTTGTCTGAGAATCAGAGTCAGCCCAGCGGGTTGGGGGTGGGAAGGGAACGCAGCAAAGGGACTGTCACTTGCTGCTTCCGCCCCTTCCCAGCCAGCATGGCCCCGGAGCACGGGAGTTGGGGCCTGAGTCCCCTGTCTGTCCCCATCCTGGGCCCACTTTTATTTTGGTACTGAGTGTGGAACCCAGGGTGCCTCCATGTCAGGGGGCGCTCTACCACTGAGCCCCACCCCAGCCCATTTTGAATTTTATTTGGAGACACAGGGTCTTGATAAGTTGAGTTTGAACTTGGAATCTTCCTGACTTAAGACTCCTGAGCAGTTTGAGTTACTGCAGCTACTTTTTACCAGCCTATATATATATTTTTTTTGGGGGTGGGGTGGGTGGAGGAGGGCAGGTACTGGAGCTAGAGCCCAGGGCCTTTGCACTGAGCTACATTCCTGGACCTTTTTTAAATTTTTTATTTTTTTGGTTTCTGAGACAGGGTCTCACTCTGTAGTCCAGGCTGGTCATGAACTCACTGTGGAGCTCAGGCTGGCCTTGTACTCACAGCAATCCTCCTGCCTCAGCCTCCTCAGTGCTGGGATTACACGTGTGCACCACCACACCTGGTTTATGTGGTGCCAGGGAATCGAACTCAGGTACTTAGCTCTTGACTTAGCACTTGCTAGGCAAGCGCTTTAACCACTGAGCCATTCCTTCAGCCCCCTCCCCTCTCTCCTGGATTATTTCTTAATTTTTTATTTTGAGACAGGATCTCATTAAGTTGCTAACTTGCCCAGGCTAGGCTCGAACTTGCGATCCTCCTGCCTCAGCTTCCCTGAGTGCTGGGATGACAGGCCTGTGCCACCAGGCCCTGCTAATAATATGAATATTCAAGTGTAATTCTTTCTGTGGATTTAGGGTTTTCTTCTTGGGCCCATGTTTGGGAGTAGAGTTGTTGGGGTCTCTGTGTGTTCAGCTTTGAGACCCTCACATGTAAGCTGCTTAAAAATACAGCTAAGCACACGGCGATCACCAGGCCACGTTTAGCAGACAACATAAAGGATATCTTTGTGACCTTGGGCTAACTAATGGAAGATTTCATAAAGCATCAGAACTATCTTAACAAACATGAAAGACTTCATCAAGATTTAAAACTTCTGCTCTTTGAAAGAAAATGAAAAGGCGAGTCAGAGTCTGGAGTGAACTATTTGTAAATCATTTTTTCCGACAGAGGACGTGGGTCCAGGATATTAGAAAGGACCCCGTATCTCCCTCATCAGAAGACAAATGGCCTAATTAAAGGATGGGTCCAAGCTATCTAACAGATGTCCCCGGAGAAGAGATGTGTGTGAGTGTGACCAGAGGGCGCCGGAAATGCGTCGCAACCTCCTCGGCTATTAGAGAAATAGAAACTAGAAATGGGCCGGGAGTGGAGGCCCACACCCGTCATCCCACCAGTCGGGAGGCTGAGGCAGGAGGACTGCCGTGAGCTCGAGGTCAGCCTGGGCTCCATAGAGCAAGACCCTGTCTCAAAATAAACAAACACAATGCAAGGTGGGGAGAGAGGAGGAGGGGGACCCCCCAGGAGGTGGCAGGTGGCACTGATAAGGACACCTTGCTGCCTTGAGATCAGTCTCTACTTGGGGCTCTGGATGTTGCCTCTGGGCAGCCCCACCCTTCTTTCTGTGGAATAAACTCTCTTCTCTTCCTCCCTCTCCAGGTCCTACCCAGTTCCCATCTGTCTCTCATTTTGGTGGGAATCTCAGCAACACCAACTTCCTGCTCCCATCCCAGGCCCCCTTGGGCTGTGGCAGGAAGTATCCGACCCGCTGAAAGCACAGCCGTGAGATTTTTTTTTTTTTTTTTTTTTTTTGCTTACTTGGGTTGGGGCAGGAGCAGGCTAGGAACCGAACCATGGAGGCATGGCACTGGGCCACTCTGCCTCAGCCTCCCACGTGCTGGGATTACAGGTGTGCACCACCACACCCAGCTAAGCTTTATGTGATGCTGGGGATTTGAACCCAGGGCCTTGTGTACATTAGGCATGCACTTTAGCCACTGAGCTACACATTCAGCCCAAATCTCTATTTCTTTCAAATATTTTTTTTCTTTTCTTTACTTTTTCTTTCTTTGAGAGAGTCTTGCTGTGTAGTCTATGCTGGTCCTGACCTCACTATGGAGCCCAGGCTAGCCTTGAACTTATGACAATTCTCCTGCCTCAGCCTCCTGAGTACTGGGATTCTAGGCACAGGCTACCACTCCCAATTTAATTTTGAAACAGTCTTGCTAAGTCACTATGTTGTACAGGATGGGCTTGAATTTGCCGTCCTCCTGCCTCGGCCTCTCAGGGGTGCTAGGATTATAAGTGTGGCCCCCATGTCTGGCTGAAACACCTGCATCCTGCTGTAGAGTCACTCTCTGTGACCACAGGGACATTGCGTGACACCCCTACGGCTCCTGAACCCCCGTAGTCACCCTGGCCACGGCAGAGGCCCTGTATTCTCAGGGCTTCCACCGCCAGGCCAACAGGCATTTTGCTGGCCGTGTGTTTACAGTTTTTTTCCTTTGAAGGCAGCGGGGAAGGCGGGAGTCCCAGAGCAGCAAACACACTGTCTTCTCTTCTGGTGCCAAAGGCAATCTGTAATCACGCTGCGAGTAATGGGCTCAGAATAGCACCGTGGAAACAAAGTACTTAAAATACTTTCTGCGGTGGATAAACACGCACAGGAGAGGGGGGACAAGCCCCCTGCACCCAGGCTCATCCTGGTCCTGGTTTCCACCCTGGGAGGCCTGGAAGGAGGAATGAAGTCCTTTTCTAACAGATAAGTCACCTCCAGCAGTCACCAGAGGGTGTCTAAGGATTGCTGGGCTTGCTTTCTTTTTAGCCCTGTCCCCAAGTGTGCTGGGTGTGGACCCACACACACACACACACACACACACACACACCTGGAATCTTTTTCTTGCTTTCTGTTTTTGAGACAGGGTCTCGCTCGGTAGCCTAGGCTGGTCCTGAACTCACTTTCATGGCAATCCTCCTGCCTCAGCCTCCTGAGGAGCCAGGATGACATGTGTGTACCACCATGTCCCGTTCCAACCAACCAACCAACCAACCCCCAACCTCCGACAAAAAAAAAAAAAAAAAAAAAAAGAAACACGAGGTATCTTCGTAGAAACTGTTAAACCATTTTGGTAAAGGTCAAATTCAGAAAGGAAATGTGAAAAACTCTGGAGTTATGAAATGATAAAGATATAAAATTCAAGGCTGGGGTTGTAGTCCAGCAGTTAGGCCTAGCAAGCACATTTCCCAGCACCACGTACACCGGGCACACGCCTGTCATCCCAGCACTCGGGAGGCTGAGGCAGGAGGACTGCTGTGAGTTCAAGGCCAGCCTGGGCTCCGTTGTAAGGGACAAGCCTGGACTGCAGAGCAAGACCCTGTCTTAAAAAACAAAAAACAAAAAGAAATAAAAACAGTAAGGTGGAAGCCAGGCACGGTGGCGCCTGTCTGTAATAGCAGCAGACTTTTCAGTTTACAGAAGCCAAAATGCTTGCGTTACCTTGGCCACTTGTTCAGCGTGGATTGGAGCTGCCCCGTCTATATGGCAGAAAGAGAGTGACTTCCTTCATGAGTATTGGTGACAGGCCTGAAGTCAGTTTCTCATTCCGATTTGGTGGCTCCCCCTGCCAGGGACCAGGCAGCCTTTGCCCCCTAGGAGATTGTGACCTGGACAAGGTGCTGTGCGCTTTGGTCCACGTCGTCTCTGAGTCTCACAATCCCAGTGTCCATGAAGATGTCTGGTCATGTCTCCTTCATCCCTGATGGGGTGACGGGGGACCAGGGTGTCTAAGCCAACATCACACAGGAGGTGGCCCAGGCCAGCCAGACCAGAGACAAGCTCACCGAGGGTGGTACTGTGCCTGGCGTGTAGTTCCCGCTCAGTCCTTTCAGGGCACTGATGGGGACCTTGCCCTCCTCAGAGGCCTCCTATGGACGGATCGTCTAGGAATATTTGCAGATATTTTTCACTTTTTTTTTTTTTTTGTAGTACTGGGGATCGAGCTCCAGCCTTTCACACGGATCCCTAGCCCACTGCCCTGTCTGCGCTCAAAGCTGTGATTCTGCCTCAGCCTTCTAGAGTGCTGGACTTACAGACCTGCTCCACTTGGCCCAATAGACTGTTTTTTTTTTTTTTAAAGGAAAAAC
>PVKB01007105.1:0-43507 GCA_004027205.1 Ctenodactylus gundi
TGCCTCTGCCTCCCTGCTGACATCAGCTCCCTCGGCTCCTGCAGGGCTTGCTCTGCCTGTTTGTGTCTTGTGGTCATCACCTCCCCTGGAGACAGCTGGGACTCTGGGAGACGCCTTAAATGTGACAGTTCAAGTAACCTTTCAAGGGCCCTTTTCTCCCACTGGTGTTGTGCCTGGGATTTCAGTTTCTCAAGTTCATGTTTATTTAGGTATTTTAATGCTTGGGCACTTGTCACTCCCAGGTGTTCCTGTAGCTTGGGCAACCAGAAGTCGTCATCCAGTCCCACTTGTGTCAGCATCTTTTTGAATTCTTGTTCTCTTTTTGCTCTGTAGTGCAGTCTGCTGTAGCCATGGCTGTGCAAAAACAGACATGCATGTAGTTTGAGTATTTACCGACTTTAGAAAGATACAGTCAATGGGGAAAAGGACTAAGTATTGCTGACATAGAAGGCCTTCTCTTTTTTTCAATTGTTCCTATGTGTACTTTTTTTTTTTGATAATTTGTGAGTGTGTGTGTGTGTGTGTCTGTATGTTTGTTCAGAAGGCATTATTTTTCATGTTTTAACTTGAATTGCTCCATGGTGCCTTGGTGTGATACAACTTCATATTCTGAGTTTTATGCCTTCTCTTATATGTAATTTCCTGCCTGAAAAACAGATATAAGGTATGGAGCTGGAAATGTACCCTAGTTTCATAGCTGCATTTTTGTTTCTAAAACAAGAGTAACGACAATATTCAATATGTGTGTATGAAACCTATATTTCTTGGTTCCATTTCTATCTTGTTTTCGCTTTTCTTAGGCTACTAATATTCATACACTCTGCCTGTATAAGAATAAAGAAGTTATTTTATGAGGAAAAGCAGACACATGCCTAAGGTTTCGAAATCAAAAAGATGAGTAAGACTAGAATGAAGCTTTGTTCTGTTTACCAGGTAGTGTGAAAATCATCCAGAAGGATTTTTAAGATTCTTTATGCTTCCACTCCCACCTCTCACACAGAATTCTAGGAACTTGAGACAGATATCCCAAGAATGGCTCTGGGCACTCACAGGGCTTCATGATTCATTACCCACATTGCTTCAGATCCTTCATTTTGATCCCTCATTCAGAACCTTCTGACTGCCCAATTATGGATGAGATGGGTGAATGTTTTAGTCCTGGTCAGTATACTAGAAAGTAGAAGGAATATACCATAGTCCATCTATTGGGTACTAATTTTACATCCATGCAGAATGCATGACTAATGCTTTATCTTAAATTCCTAACGATGTTGCAGTGAAGAGTATTAGGGCTGCACAGAGAATATACCCTCATACTTATAGAGTATCTGGGACAGGAACATCTTGAGGCTCCAATACTGAAGAGACACCATTGTATAATATCATCAAGGGCAGCTAAAGAATATAGCCCATGAGATGCTCTGTGAGGAGAGCCCAGCAAATCTATAGAGGTGGGGCTCTTTGAGGAATTATGAGCCTAAATACAATTTCAGTAAGCCCAGAACTTGGGAAATGAATTTAGAGGAGATCATGCAGCATTCTGTGTTATTTTTTGATTGAATTATACTATCCAGTAAAACTTGAGACTTTTCTTTTGCTTCCTGGAATGGTAAAATCTGCTTCAAGATAACATTTTTCTCTATGTTTCTCTCTTACCTGATTTGAATTAGAGTATGGACTTTCGATGTTTGAGCTGATGCTAGAAGGAGTTAAGAATTTTGAAGCAATTGGAATGAAATGACTATATTTTACATAATAGGTAGGCAAGAGTTTTCAGGTGCCATGGCTGGCATGTTGTAGTTTGAATGTTTGCTGGAATTGAACTCATGAATTCTAATGCCTTGAAACCGTAATGAATGTAGAATTTTTGAGATGTGACTAGGTCATAAATAGTGTGTCATAATGCATGTGACTAATGCTTTGATTATTCAGAACGACTTTCCTTGTCAGAGGCCAGAGCTTTAATTTTGGTTGACCCAGCTTCCAATGCTATGAGCTAAAAGTTTCTGTTCATTGTAAGTTACTCACTCTTTGGCATTATATTATAACACTGGCAAGTAGACTAATACACCATCCTCTATTTATTTTTGTCCTGTCCCAATGTCATTAAAATTTGAACCTAGAATTTAAAATTAGACTCAGCAATTCTGACCATTTCTTTTCAACCCTTAGCTCCTGTAATAGTTAAATAACATTTTATGAGAATACTTTTAAGGCTACAGAGTTTTCACCATGTTTCTAATAATACCTGACCGAGGAGTAAATAGATTGAAGAAATAATAACTGAAAAATTCTATTATGTAATAAAGGACTGATTTAACACTTGGTTAAACAAGATGAAAAGAAATTTGTATTAAAAGTTATCAGAGTAAAACTGCAAAAAAAGATAAAAATAAAATCAGAGTTAAAAAGACAGCTGTATTTTCTGCAGCTCTACAAAAGCCAAAAGATAAGAAAATAGAATCTTCAGTGCACTGAAAAAAAAATTGACAACTAAGTATTAGATAAAGAATGAGATACCTTTAAAGGGTTATTTTAGCCACAAAATTGAGAAAACTTGCCACTGAAAAATGCAAATTGAAGAAATTTTAATTATGTTTGTCATACATGGAAAAACATAAGCCATTGAAGGTCAGATATTCACTGCAGATACCAAACGTGTGACTGCTGTGCATAATATGGCATAATATTTGCAAACAAACTATGCATATCATCTTTTAATCTTTACATGATGTATAGATAATTTATAATGTTTATAATATAACATAAGTATTATATAAACAGTTATTAAATCATATTGTTTGGGTCACAATGACAAAGAAAAATGACTGTGTGTGTTCTCTACAGACCACTTTAATCCACAGTATGTTGAATCTGAAATTCAAGGTCAACAGATCCAGGGTAACAAGTGTAGAGGAATTAAATGGGTGCACACAATAGTGGGATTTCAAATCTATGCTAACAATTACATACAAGTTGGAGGAGGAAATTTAAAGAATTTGAAGTCTCCATACTGTCATATTATTATTTGGAAAGAGGATAACATGATAGTTTACTGTGGTGTCTCCTATGTCAAGGAAGCATGTTGTAATTCCTAATGTGACTTCTAAGAATAGTAAATGAAGTGTACAATTCACAACTAACTGAGGAGAACAGAATTACAATAATCGCCTAAGGATGGATTTGTAAACTGGTAAAACCACTATGGAAGGCAGTATGGAAATTTCTCCAAAATCTGAAAATAAATATTCCCTTTTATCCAGGTATACCTCTTCTGAGAATATTTCCAAAAGCATTAAAAGCATCACCTAAAAGAGATACATGTATACCCATGGTCATAGCAGCACAGGTAACAATAGCTACAATGTGGACAATACCAAGATACCCATCAGCATACCAATGGATACAGAAATTGTGGTATATGTACACAACTGAATACTACTCATATATAAGGACAGGCAGTTTTAAGGTTTTGTACGTAAATGGACAAAACTTGATGACATTATGCTCAGTGAATTGAGTAAGGTGCAGAAGGCTAAATATCAAATGATATCTAAAATGAGAAACACAGAATATGGTGATTTCATAGAACTACATTGGGGAGAGGGAGAGTGGGAATTAGTAGAGACATGGAGAGTTTGGGAGGATCACAAAGGGAGACTGGAAGGCTTTGTAATTTTGACGTGATATAAATGTGCAGAAAAATTCCAAGTTCAATATAAATTTTATGTATTGCATATACACATACTAATAAGCTGGGGGAAAAAAGAAAGACTACCCAAAAAATATTTGCCCTGCTACCCTAAAATAAAAACTGTGATAGCTAATTTATGCATAGTAAATAGGCAGGAAAGAAGTTCAATGTTCTTAGTGTGGCTACTTGAAGATTCTCACCTTACAGAAGCCACATGCACACCGCCATTCACAAGAGTAAAATGTACCTAACTTATTTGGAAGAGCCTTTTTAGAAGGCACTAAACTGTTCATAAAAGAGGTGCTTTCATTATTTAATTATGCCATCAAATGTTCTGCTTATTCCTGTCAACATAATGGGGAGTAGATTTCAACACATGGATATTTAGATTTATGTGTACCAGAGCAGAAACTTATTAACATATTACAGTGAATAAAATAATCAGAGGAAACTTACAGCATTAGACAAATAAATCTGAAAATAAGAAAAATCAAAAATTAGCTGCCTTACTGGTGATATTTGGAATTGAAAAGAAACTTAAATTCAAAGAAGCACCACACACACACACACACACATACACACACACACACAAATTAACGTAGAACATAATGAGGTGGATCACCAAAAAAAAAAAAAAAAAAAGGAACAGTTAATGAAACTAAAATCTTGTTCTTTGAAAAGATTTTTAAAAGGGAGTACTGCAGGCTGGAAAGACAAAAGGCAGCAGAAAATTTGTTTTCAGCGATAACAGAAGAACACAGATACTGATCTCACAACATTAAATGAAAAAGAATATTTTGAACAAGTCTAGACTTAGAAATTTGGTACCTAGGTGAAATAAATCAGTACTTGAAAAGACAAATCTACTGGAGTGTAGACAAGGGAAACAGGGTTGTATTGCAGCTCAAGTGTAGAACACCTACCTGCTTAGCATACATGAGATCCAGTGCTCAGTGTTTACATAAGTACACGTGAGTGCACATGCACACACACACGCACGTGTGCGCACACGCACACACACACACACACACACACACACACACTTAAAAATACTGATAATTTTGATAAGCCTGTATATGTTGGGGAAAAGAAATTAATGATGAGTAATTTTTGAAAACAAAAAATGCCAGGCCCTGTTTGGTTCAGTGATGAATTATGTTAAACTTTGAAGATTGAGTCACCCCAGTTCTTCAGAGTGTTTTCCAAAAAGTAGAAACGGAGAAAGTACTTTCTGATTCTATGAATACAGCATTACCATAAGAAACTAAAAGTAAGTATCTTACAGGGGCAAAGTATCTTACAGATCTATGTGAGGAAAACTTTTAAATTCTGATGGAAAAATTAAACAATAGTCAATAAATTGAGAGGTATTGTAAAACAAAATAGGCATGCACTAGCATAAGGTAATGCATAATATGTCAGTTTTTCTAAATTCAAGCTTATGTGAACTACAGAAGTCAATTGTATAAATAAGTGAAAAATTCATTAAAGAGTTCAAAACATCTGAAAAGATATTGGCAGAGCAACAGGAGATGCAAACCTTGTTGGAGTGTGTAGTGAATATAATGACCCAAAATGAGGACAGAACATCAGAACAAGAAGGCAGGATGGAAGCCACTACATCAACACAGAAATGGTTATCAACAGATCCTATTGGAATCCAAGAAGCTTAGTTTCAAAATTACAAGTTACACCATGGAAAAATGGAAATATAACCTATGGGTTAAAAACTTTGTTCACTAAAATTACAAGAGAAAAATTTCCATATATAGGAAAAGAAATGGATACAAATGTAACATGGATATCGTGAAAATTACTGGTACCCAACACACACACACACACACACACACACACACACACACACACACACACACACACACACACACACACACACACAATGCTCATTAAAAACCTAAAAGCTTCCAGAGATAAAAAGCAGACAAACTACTAAGGCAAACTTATAAAAAACACAAAGTTTGCAATAAAAACTCTAAATGACATCAGAACTTAGAACGAAGCCTTCAAAGCACTACAAGGAAATAATTGGCAACCACAATTTTGATACTATTTTAAAATTTTCTTCAAAATAGATGATGAAATAATGAATTTTTGATGACAAGTAAAATTTTAAAAAATTGATGACAAACCATCACTAGAAAAAAATACTTAAGGGACTTCTGGAAAGGTATATTGGGGAAAATTACTGTAAAGAAATCAGAGGCAGATGTGCACTCAACAGAGAACATGTTGACAACAGGAAACCAGAAAATTAACATATGAAGTATAGGGCATCGCAAGGATTCAATATATACAGTACAATTATGACTCTCAATGTCGGTAGTCTCAACTTGATAATCAAAACATGTTTATTGGAAAATTGGATTGAAAGTGATTCAGCCATAATTTCTTGCAAGGAACCTACTTTACTCATAATAAAAAACATAGACTGAAAGTGACAAAATGGAATTCCAGATTTCATTTGAGAGGATCATGAAAACAAGCATGAATGGATTATCACCTTATTTTTCTAAAGGTAGACACTGAACAGGAGAAGCTAAAAGGAGAATCTAATAGAAGAAGCTAACTTTACCAAAAACCAAACCAAAACAACCTAAACGCTTAGGATAAGCTTTACAGAAAGATGGTACATTCATCTTTGTGAAACAAAAGCTACTGGAAGTGAAATAGCAGAGGTATTCCACTACATACACAGGGGAACTACAACACTTCACTTTCTCAGGAAGAGAAGTCAGCTAGACAAAAAATCAACAGAGACAGACAAATCAAAAGCACACCATGGGAAAAAACGACATAACAGATATAGACAACGTTTCATCCAACAACAACAGAATTCATTCTTTTTGGCAGCTCATGGAACATTCTTCAAAAGAGACCATATTTTAGGCCACAAAATATTCTTAAGAAAATACAAAAAATTGAAATAGTCCCTTGTATAGTATTAAATCATAGCAAATGAAGCTAGAAGTAAAAATATTAACAAAAGATATCACATAAATAAATGGAGACTCAATAAAATACTACTGAATGAACACTGAGTCACAGAAGAATTAGGGAAGGAATTAAACAATTCCTAAAGACAAATCCAAGTGAAGCACATTACACCACAATCTTTGGGACAAAATGAAGGCAATGTTAAGAGCAAAATCCATTGCTCTAAATGCACACATAATAATAATTGAGCAATACCAAAAAATCTAATGATGCAGCTGAAAATATTAGAAAAGCAAGGGCAACCCAACTCTAAAGCTGATAGAAGAAAAGAAATTGTAAAGATCAGAACAGAAATTAATGAAATTAAAATTAAAATATATAGGAAATGAAAAGTTGTTTTCCAAAACCATAAGCAAGACTGATAAATGGCTAGCTAAATGCAAAAAAGGGCAGAAATAACCTACATCAGTGCAACTGGCAATGAAAAAGGTGAAGTTACAACAGACTACACTGAAATCCAACAGATATTCTCTAATAAACTTAAGAACCAAAAAGAAATGGATGAATTTAAAAGTACATATCAATTTCTAAAACTTAATCAAGAAGATATGAAATGCCTGAATAAATCATTAGCCATCTCAAAAAATAGAGGAAATAATGCAAATTCTTCCAAGTAAAAAAAGAAAACATTCCCAGAGCCAATGAATTTGCAGTAGAATTCTTGCAGAAATTCAGAAAATATTTAATGCCAGTACTCATCAAAATATTTAAATGAACCGAAAGAGAAAGAAAGTTGCCATAGTCATTCCTTGAAACCACTGTAACTTTAATACGAATACCAGGCAAAGACCCAACAGAATAAAGACAATTACAGGCCAATTTCCCTGGTGAACACAGATGCAAAAATACTTAACAAGAAATTCACAAACAGAAGGCAACAAATTATTAGAAAGGTCATACATCAGAGTCAAGTGAGCTTCATCCCATGGTTGCAGGTATGGTTCAGTGCATACAAATCAAAAAATCTGATATACCACACATAAACAGAAGCAAAGATAAAAGTCTTTGATCATTTCAATAAATGTAGAACAGATTTTTGACAAAATTCAACATCCTTTCAAGGTAAAATGTCTGATAAAAATGAGAATAGAAGGACCTTATCTCAAATTGATTCAAGGCATATATCACAGTCCCTTTACCAACATCATCCTAAATGTGGAAAGTCTGAAAAAATTTCCTCTAAAATCTGGAATAGGACAATAATAATGTCCACTGTCACTCCTCCTGCTCAACAGAGTACTTGACATTTGGCAAGAGAAATCAGGCAAGAATAAGATGCAAAATGCACATACATTGGAAGAGAAGTTATGACATCCCAGTTGGCAGATGACAAGATCCTCTCTATCAAAGATCAAAAAATTCTACCAGATGTGTCTCAGAACTAGTATGTAAATTTAGCAAAGTAATAGATTATAAAGTCAACACTCACAATTCAATAGCATTCCTGTACACCAATAATAGAGTCAACAGGAAGGACATCAAGAAAATAACTCCATTCACAATAGCTACACAAAATTACTTACTCAGGAATAAACCATGCCAAAGTAGTGAAGGACCTCTACAGAAAAACTAGAGATCCCAGAAGAGATTAGAAAAGACTTAAGAAAGTAAAAAAAAATCTCATGTTCCTAGACAGGCGAAAACATGTTTGAATGACCATGGTTTCAAAATTGTTATATGTATTCAGAACAATACCAATCAAAATATTAATATCATTCTTCACAGAACTAGAGAAAGCTACTCTGACATTGATGTGGAAGATCTAGAATTTCTAAAGCAATCCTAAGTATCAAGGGCAAAGCTACAAGAATCACATCCAGACTTTATATAATACTACAAAACAACAGCGATTAAAACTACATGGTAATGACACAGAAACAGACAGGAAGATCAAGGGGACAGAATTGAGAATACAGAGATATACTTGAGCACTTCTACCCTTTGGTTTTAGACAAAGGAACTAAAAGCATTCACTGGGGAAAATATGGCAGTATCTTCAATAGACGTTACAAATAAAGTGGCTATCTATATGTACAAGAAAGAAGCTAAACCTAATCTTTCTCCCTATATTAAGTCAAGTCAAAATCGATTTTAAAATGTAGATATCAAGTAGACAGAAATAATGAACTGGCTGGATGCTAAAAATAGGGACAGTAAAACACTGGAAAACATAAGGACAGGAAAAGATTTCATGAACTGAATACAACTGCACAAGATATAGCATGCAACAGTCAAGAAAAGTGACTATATCAAATTAGAACTTTTGCACAGGAAATGAAGCAATCTTCAGATGAAGAGACAGCTCACAGAACCAGAGAGTATTTCCCAGCTACACTTCAGGCGTAGGGTTAATAACAAGAATATGTGAAGAACACACAAAAAATCCCCCTTCAAAGAAACGACATTATTAAACAATGAATAACCAAAATGAAAAGGTACTACGGAAGAGAAGTACGAAAGGCCAATAAGCACATGAAACAGTGTTCAACATATTTGAGGCCAGGACAACGCAAATCAAAACAACACTGATTCTATCACTGCAGTGACAAAGTTTTTCATAAAGAACTCATAAAACAACAAATATTAGTGAGAGTGTAGGGGTAAAAGGAATAATTCTATACCGTTGGAGGAATTGTAAACTGATACAACCACTATGGAAAGCAATTTGGAGATTCCTTGGAAATCTAAATATAAAAACCTCATTTGACTAAACTATATAACTTTCCTGGATATCTTCCCAAAAGAGCAAAAGACCAAATAGAGACCTACAAATACTTACGTTTTTGGCAACACAACTCATAACAGATTAATCCCAGGAACAATCTATGTGTCCATGAACAGATAAATGGATAAACAAAATGTAGCTTATATACACAACTTAATGTATATATCAAGCATTTATAAGAAAATGAGGAGGCCCTGAGTCAGTCAGTAATGCTCAGCAAAATGGACCAAATACTAAGGACTGAATATCACATGGGGTCTCTCATGTGAGATAACCATAAACATTTTTCAAAAGGCAGAACAATAAAGATAGCCAATATACTTGCCAGTTTTTGCATCCGAAGGAGGAATACATTCGTGAAGGGTAGAGAATTTTGAGAGCAGTAACTCCGTCCTGCATAAACTATAATGCTGAATACATACCTTCAAGCAATTGTCAAAATAAGAGAATAAAACCATTAAGAGTGAAGCTAAAAACAAATTACAGATTTGGGTGATATTCATGTGTCAGTGTAAGTTCATCAGTTTTAACAGATGCAACGTTCTGGTGAGGGGATGTTGATCATAACAGAGGGTGTTCGTGTCTCAAGTTAAGTCACATATGGGAAGTCTTGGTGTTTTCCGTTCAATCTTGCATGTAAACATAAAACCACTAAATATAAAATCTGGTTTAAAAGAATGTTAAAATGATGATCTATAATCACTCCAGGAATTGTTGGGTACAAGGATTATTTTAAGTACCTGATAAAACAAGAAAAACTCTGTTAGTTTTAAGGAGCACTTCAATAATATGGACGGTGCTAATTTTAAAGAACAGTTAAACAATATGATTATGATCCAACCTAATAAGCACAAGCAGAACCGAGTAAACATTGTTGCCATTGAGTCTCTAAAGAGTGATTAATCTTCAGGCTGGACATAAAAGAATTTGAGCGGGAGAATGAAAATTGTTTCGGAGTTATTGGTGGGTGGTTTCAGAACAGGAAAAGAAATTTGCGTAGATGGAGTGAAGGATTGAAGACATACATTTTGAGAGTGAGTTCAGAGATCATCCTAAGACTGTGATGTGGTCTTTGCCATCCAAATTTCATATGAAATGGATCTAAACAAGATGTTCGAAATTTTACATATGCTCTGTTATTCAAATGTATTTCTCTTTTGACTTGCCCATCATAGCAATCCTGTTTCAATAATTCTAAGACCTAGTTGCCAAGTATTCATTTTTTACTTTCTTCAATACCCAAAAATTGCTACCATATTATCAAAATTTGTTATCCCAGTTAAACACATACTATGATAACAGGTTACGTATTTTATAAAAATGAAGAAAACAGGTGGATGCTCAGGAAATATGTGATGACTGAAAAAATAAATTAGCATATCTATCTGAGCTGGATTCCACAGTAATATGTGGGGATATTTCTTTTCTTTTTCCCCGTATTATTGGTATGTATAGTTGCAAAACTTAAAGTTTACATTGACCTTGAACATTTTGTACACATGCATACATATCATGGCAAAGGTACAGATCTTTCCCCTCTTTCCTTTTGACCTTCCCCCCTTACCCTACACTTCCGATTATTCCCACATTAAGTTCCATGAAATAATTGTGATCTGGGTTTTCTTATATCAGAGAAACTGTTCAACATTTCACCTTCTGCTTCTGACTTATTTCGCTAAGCATGATGGTCTCAAGTTGCCTCTGTTTACCTACAAGTAAACACACTAATGACGGACCTTAAGGATCTAGAGAAACAAGAACAATCTTAGCCAAAAAGCAGAAGAGAAAAAAATTATAAAGATCAGATCTGAAATTAATGAAATTGAAATTAAAAAGAAAATAAAAAGATTAATGAGTCAAAAAGTTGGTTTTTTGAAAGAATAAGCAAGATAGACTGACTTCTAGCTAAACTCACCAAAAGAAGGAAAGAAAAGCTCAGATTAGCGCACTTAGAAATGAAAAGGGTGAAATTACACAAAACTCTTCTGAAATTCAGAATATTATAAGAAATTATTTTGAACACCTGTATTCTAACCAGTAGAGAATTGGGAAGAAATGGATGACTTCCTAGACACATACAAAATTCCAAAATTGAATGAAGAAGATATAAAAATCTCAAACAACCTCATTACACACACAGAAATTGAAGCAGTAATAAAAGCTCTACCTCCAAATAAAAGCCCAGGACCAGATGGATTCACAGCAGAATTTTTTCACTATATCAGGGATGAACTACCATTCTTTTCAAACTGTTCCAGGAACTTGAAAGACAGGGAATACTACCGCACTCATTTCTCGAGATTAGAATGAAATGTGGGGATATTAATAGAGCTACTCCGGTGAATTGGCAAACAGGGCATAAAAGCAAACAATCTTTTACAATAAAACTTACCTTCTCATATTGAGTAGGTGGTAAATGTTTTTGAATGAGTAAGGGTTTTAATGTCAGTCAGATGTATGATTCAGCCCAGAATACAAGAGTAACTAGTGAGGGATGTGAAAACATTATCACTCTGAACATATATCTCTGGCATATTTTGATTAGGGTTGTCAGAGAAACCTCCGCCTTCTACGACAAACTTTTAACTGTCTGCATGAATAAGTAGTGGATGCAAGTGTTTTATACGTGGTATTGATATTTCCCTGTTTGCTTAGGGAAGATCTTTGCACAGGAAGAAGTCTAGGGTCTGAGTGTTTTCTAGAGACAGTGACACAGGCGGCTGTTACCTGAGAATCTTCATTTCCAAGGCGAGAGCACCCTTGGTCACTGTGCAACTTGTCACCCAACATTCTGGACCCTGTGCCACACTTCCTCCCCCGAGAAGGCCAGGCTCACATACCCTGGTTTAGTCATATATAGAACGTTCAAGCTTGAATAGATATGCACTACTAATTCATTTGCATATTGACCACTTCCAACTTGGGGAATCCATGTCCATATATATCACTTTTGACCAATTTTCCCTCCCCTCTTCCCTTCTCAGCCCACTTCCTCTGCTCTCCCACCCTCCCGATCCCTTCCAGCTCCAGGCAGGATATCTCTCTATCTCTTACTCTTTCTTGTGTTTTGTGTCCCCTAGTCAATTACATATCAGAGGTGCCACACTGCACTGAATCTTTTGTGTTTAGATTATTTCACTGAGTATTCCCATGTCTATTTCCTTGTTGCAAGTTTGCCGATTGCAGAGCTTGTGTGTGAGAAACCTGAGATTCCTTCACAGGGAGAGCATATTTCCTGCATTTATGGGCACTCTGTGAATTCTATCTCTAAGTTCAGAACGGGCACATCACTTCCTTCTACCACACAGTTGCCTCTTGTAACTTGTCAACACCCTCAATATGAAAAACCAACTTTCAGTTTCCTATCCCAGTCACATCTCAATTCCAAGAAATGCTTATTTTCAGCATGAGTAAGATTAATGCTCATTGGTTCAATGAATGTTGTTCCTCAAATGTTGTTAAGTGTTCTCTCTAGACATTCCTGTTTGAGTGATTTTTTTTCCAGTTAGTTTTCTAAATGAAGTTGCATTTGAGAAATTCTTGCCTGAAGGTGATATACTGGAGAAAAAGTAGTCTGTGTCAACCTCCACATGGGTACCCACAGAGAGTCCATTGATTAGACTTTTCTATGCTCAGGGTTAAAAATAGGCTGAGGAAAGAAAGGCATTTCAGCTAAAATAAATCCTGGGGGTGTGTTGCTTTAAGTTTTGCACCCTCCATGCCTCACTTATCTTCCCCCGTTTCTAGTCCTAGTCCACGTAAGAGGAAAAATTTTGTGTGTTGGACCAAGGCATCACCAGCTCTTTAGTTAAAGGCTGAAGGGCTGTTGAGATCACTTGTTCTTTCTTGCCTGGAATTTCCTCCTATTCCTTCCATTCAAGCAGAATCTAAAGTGGTCTAAGAGAATATTTTCTTTCAAGTCTCTATTACCCTGTTATGAAAACTAGTTTGTGACAAGAGAAAGAAAGAAACAAAGAAAGAGAGATAGAGAAAAAGAAACATAGTGAAAGAAAGGAGAAGATGAAGTGGTAACCCTGTAGACAAAACATGTTCATCAGATTCTGATTCCTGTGGCCTCTCCTGACTGATTTCCACTTCAGGGTAGCACTGTGTGCCTCTGGTAGGACGTTGCTTGCCAGAAAAGAAGAATGTTCCTCTGTCTATTGTGTATCTCATGCATTTCCTGCTTCACTTGTCTGGTCATACTCTGACAGGAATGGTGGTATACATGAATGGCACAAGATGACAGGTGCAGGTATGCAAGGGTTAATGAAAAGAAGAAGTGAAAATAAAACTAACTTTACAAGTGCCTGAATTGCCTGACCACATCAGGACTGGCCTGTGGTAATCATAACTCTGGCATGTTTTTCCTTCTGCAACCCAGCATAGTTCCAGTGAAGAGGACCTGTACATAAGAATCAAGTGTCACATACATGAGGACCATAGGACCCTCAATCACTATATTTTAGGACCAGGATCCATTGCCTGTACATTGTCTGATGGGGTGTGTTCCTGCAGAGTGAGTTTTCTATATTCCTTATGTGGTAGAAGCCAGCCAGAGTAGGGATCACTGTCATTAGGGTTGCTTTTCATTGTCCCTGTTGCTTTCACTACGTTAAATCTCACTGACTCTTTTTGGAGAGCGTGGTCACTCTCTTAGGCACTGTTTCAGGCCTTGACACTCACATTCTTGTGTGAAGGCAGGCCATGACCCAGATGTGTAAGATTCACACTGAAATTCTGAACACTATAGAAAGATAAACTCCTGAAAAATTTATTAGGTGGCATTATCGAATACATGACAAGGGCAAGAGAATTTGGGCTGATTTGTCAATTTAAGAGCTCTCTATTTTTAGGTGAAAGGTACCCAACCCGGAATAGTCTACACTGCATTCTTTCCTTACTCTTGTCATCAGTTCCCTTCAAGTCATAAAACTGCATAGCAAGTGGACTCATTCTGTTTTCAGTGTGGTCAGATAGGGAGTTACTCTCATCTCTGTTTTCTTCTTACTGAGGTAGAATAGAAGAAACAAAAGCAGATAGGTAAGAAACTAGGAGAATCATAATTGTTTTTGTAAGAAAGGTTAAAGCCTCTGGACATAATCTCTAATTAACAACCAAAAGCTTGTAAGGGCCAAATGGGCCTCTAATTGGGCCTCTGCCTGTGTCTGAGCCTTCCACAGAGTGACCCTCCTGCCACGCTCATCCTCAGGAGGGTGAGGTATGGAGAGAAGAGTAGACCTCAGCTTCAAACTTGAGTAAATGGTGTGCGATTTAGCACAGACCACTAATAGAACACATCGCCCATCAGACACAGCTCCTGTCAAGATTCTGTGGCATCCTTTTGCTCTACACACCTGAGATGCTATCATCACCTATTTCCTAGGGGGTAAGGGAGCATTTATTTCATATGCAAATTAAATTCCTCTTTTCCCTAAATTCAGAAGTTTCACACAGTTCAACCCAGAATCTCCATAAATATATTCATCTGAGCTGCTGTGTGTGTCTCCTCTTCCGCATTACGAGGGTCCACGCTCTGATTCGTTTGGCTGTGTACTTTTGTACTGCTGCCTAGTAAGTCTTTCCTGTGCTCAAATGGAGGAGTCCTTAGAATGCTTTTTCTGCAGCTTCAGCAAGAGTCAGTGAACTCGCTCTGTAAACAGTGCAGGTCTGGGCTCCTGCCCCCACTTAAAGGACCTCGCTGGATGCTGTATGTGACATTCTCACTGTTTATTGTACTGCTGTTACTGACCTGGATCCACTCTGCATGCAGGGAGGTTGTGAGTCAGTGAAAGGGTACGTTTGGCAGAGGAGATTCTTAGTGAGACAGCGAACTACCTTGAAGGTGGAAAACGTGGTCTCAGCGATTCCTCTGTGAGTAGCAGGCGTGGGGCATAATGAAATCATGATCTCAGCCACAAGTAATTAATTAGTGGACTTCACATGCACAATCACATTGCATGGCTTTTCACAGACTGTATGGTCAAAACTGGCTCATTAGCATATTCAGGGATTGAGTTTTGTTTCTGATATCAGAAAGTCACTGACCAGACACCTAGAAAGGTTCAACTGAAGGACCAAAGCTTTAACTGTTTTGAGATACCTCTAATTTCAGAATACCAACTTCAGCAACTCACCTAAGAGAGGCATTGTAATAGCAAAGCTGATGGGAGAATAATTCTTAGTTATATGACCTGTAAAACACTGATACGAATCAAATAACTAAGTGCAAATGAGGAAAAAAGTTTGTGTTTTTGTTCAATTTTATTGACGTACAGTTTATATCTACTTAGAATATTTCTTTAAACAAGAATGTCAGAATGGAACTGTGAGAGAGATTAGTGCCGCTCTTGACATTTATTTAATCCACATATTTTACACTCAGTATTTATCTTGTTTTTCTTTCTTAAAAATTTTTTTTGCTTACCCTTTTCAAAATCAGTTTGTAACATAATGTTAACTGTTGAGAGACTTTCGTAACCTGCTTAAGCAAATCTTTTCACCTCTCTTCATAAAGCAGAATGTAGGTGTTTGAGCTGTAGGTTTTTTTTTTTTTTTTTTTTTTTTTTTTTTTTTTTTTTTTTTTTTTTTTTTTTTTTTTTTTTTGTCTTTTTAGGCAGGTACTGTATTTGGTATTTGTTTTCAGGTAAACATAGAAATCTTCACCGTAACCTTTCAGTTCAAGCAGATGGGAAACATTTTGAGAGAACAAAAAGGTTCACTTAGTTGGGTTTTTTATTGTGGCTGGGGTGAGAGCTGGGTGAGTTCCTGTAGCTCTGTGGCTATCTATCAGCTTTTCACATGTGGTTCACCAATGATAAAGGGGGATGGGTCAAATTTAAAAGTTATCACCATTTTACTTTAAAAATTGCATCATAAAAAATGAAATTGGACCCCTTATGCCAGTGCTTTATTCCAGGGTCCTTCCATCCCAGCCTCGTGTCCCTGTACTTTATTAGAAACTGCACAGGTTTTAATTTTAGTCTAGTCCACAGTTTAGGAGCAAACTGAATGGGCGGGCCTGAAATGAAGCCCATGCCTGTTCAGCTCATAGGATTTGTAAACCATTTCAAAAGATGCTAAAAATATATTTGATAGTAGGCTTACTTTTCTTCAGCTCCCTGTATATTCTAGTTATGAGCTTCCTATCTGAGATGGTGGTGAATATTTTTTCCCAGTCTGTTTATTCTCTTTTTACAATGCTGATAGTTTCCTTTGCTGTGCAGAAACTTTTTAATTTGACAAGATCCCGTTTATTAAAGGATCCTATTGAAAAGTGGGCAAATGAAATGAAGAGGCAGTTCACTCATGAAGAAGTTAAAATTGCTAGTAGATACATGAAAAGATGTTCAACATCCCTAGCCATAAGAGAAATGTAAATCAAGACAACGCTAAGATACCATCTCACCCCAGAGAGAATGGCCTACATCAACAAGTCAAATAGTAATCAGTGCTGGCATGGCTGTGGGGAGAAAGGAACCCTCCTGCACTGCTAGTGGGAATGTAAATTCGTACAACCACTCTGGAAAGCAGCACGAAGATCTCTCAAAAGAATGGAAATAAATATCCCCTTTGATCCAGTGACACCCCTCCTGGGAATATTTCCAAAAGAGGTCAAAACAATACATAACAGAGATATATGTATACCCATGTTCTTAGCAGCACAACTAACAATAGCTAAAACATGGAAGTCACCAAAATACCCATCAACAGACCAATGGATACACAAACTGTGGTATATATATACAGTGGAATACTATGCATCTATAAAGTCCAACAGCGTGGAGGCTTTTATGGGCAAATGGAAGAAACTTGAGAACATCATGCTTAGTGAAGTGAGTCAGAAGCAGGAAGTGAAACATTAAATGGTCTCTCTGTTGTGAGAAACCCAGATCACAGCTATCTCATGGAACTTAAAATGAAAAACAAAGTGAACCAGGGGGTAAGGTGGGGAGCGATGGAGGGATGGGTAGGGGGAGGGAGAAAAGGAGAGTGGGAAATTCCTTGTCACCTTGACAAGGTATGTATGTGCACAAAATGCTCAACTCCATTATAAACCTTAAATTTTGCACTTATACATATCAGTAAAATGGGATAAAAGATCTACTTGATATATTTTTCAGGTTAATCAGGAGCAGTGTGTCTAGGGTGGTGAGGGTGGCAGGGTGAGCTTGACAGAGAGTGTTTTCTATATAAAATGTAACGTAATAGTTTGCAGCAGATAGCTTATAACATTCAGCTACTAATGGTTCAGTCAATCCTTGAAACAACTTTGTAGTGGAGAAAAACTAATATTGCTGCCCTTAACAAGCTCCATTATCCATGCCTAAGTATCTGAAATTTTTGTTACATAATAGCATCTCCAATTTTTTTCTTAGAATCATGAAGAAGGCAGTATAGTCTCCTTTGCATTTGCATGAAAAATTCTAGACAGGGGCTGGAAGAATGGTTCAGCAGATAAAGTGTGTGCCTAGCAAGTGCTAAGTCAAGCGCTAAGTACCTGAGTTAGATTCCCCAGGATTACATAAGCTGGGTGTGGTGGCACATGCTTGTAATCTCAGCACTCAGGAGGCTGAGGCAGGAAGATTTCCATGAGATCAAGGCCTGTCTGGGCTCCACAGTGAGTTCAGGACCAGCCTGCACTACAGAGTGAGACGCTGTCTCAAAAATAAATAAATAAATAAATAAATAAATAAATAAATGCTAGACATGGTTCTGCTATGTCCAGTTTATATTTGCTTTGAATATTTCTTTAAACAAGATTGTCTGTGACTTCCTACTTTCTGAAAGAGCTTTAGATGTTCATTGCCAGGTTATTGGGGCACTGGGAGATGATGAGTTTAGGTGGAGTTTAGAAATGAGAATCACTAAAGTCTTAGATTTTCTTGACCGGATTACCTGTCTTCAGGCCATTTCCCTTATGTCTGTCTTTTGTGTATTTCTTACAGTTCTTAGAATAATTCTTTAAAGAAGAAAAGACAAGGGAATGCTATAGCCATATTAACTTTAGAGGCATCACTGAAGGTCAGGTTCATGTAAACCCACTTTCACGGCCCCCAGAGTCATTCCATCCAATTGCCTCCTATTGCTGCCTTTGCATTTATGCAGTCAGCCTCTAGTTCACCTAAGGACGTTCAGGTCCACAGTTAAGACAGAGCTGGCATATTTTACTGATCCTTACTCCTTCATCTTCTGCTTCTTTCCTTTCTCTTTCCTCTTGAAAGGACATTTCAATGCCAAGATCAGAATTCTGAGAGGAAATGCCTCTTCTTTACCCGCTGGGGCCTCCAATATAACTTTCCTAATAATATCATAGGAAATTGATGATGAGTAAATTGACATTTCCCCCAGAACCCACATCTTCTAAAGCAGGGGTAAGAGAACAAATATCCTAGGAAATCAAATTAAGATAGAAAATACAAGAGTTGAAAAATATGTCCCATGTGATAGGCTTAAATAGAATGACTACCTTTTTCTTTCTGGTTTTTCTAAGGTCAAGTCAAAGGCAGACTTTGTATAAAAAATTCCTTCGTGTACACTGAATTATATTTTTTGTCCTGTGACTGGTTGACGAAATTTCCCACTTCAGAATATTCACGTCATCACGTTGGCTTTCATATTCCACTGGATTAAAAGCTCACTGAAAACACCATTCACTCTTTAATGCAAAGCTGGTTGTAATTTGTGAATATTATAGTCATTTACCATTTTTATTGGTCTTCATCAGGGTGATCAACATGTCCTGTGTTTTTTATATTGTCCTTGTCCAATTTTAGACACTTGATGAAATGCCAACTGGTATCTATGTTTTAAAAAATAGTTTCATAAACTTTCTTAGTCTCCATCTTCCTCTCTTCTCTCTCCAAACTATTTTGTGTGATAGGCCTTGCTTTTGTGTACCTGCTAATAGTTACCCTGAAGAAAAGGTAATTTAAGGCCTTTCAGGGTAGCAGAATTGTAAACAAATTACATTCTAATTAGTTATTACCATTGGAGACACTCAAAATTTGTATAATTTGGGTAGGAAAACTGCATACTATTTAGGTCGCTTCCCAAAGAAACACAAGATTCTATTCCCCATCACTATATAAATTGGGCACTGTGGCATATTCCTATAATCTCAGCACTCCTGATGTGGAGTCAGCAAGATTTCTGTGAGATTAGGGCCAGCACAGTCTATATAACGAGTTTAGGAGCATGATGGACTACAGGAAAATGCTGTCCCAAAAATTTATTGTGATATGATGTATCCTATAGTTCTGATCTTGTGTGTTCCCCATATGTCCGCATGTTAAAAGCTTAATCCCTAGAGAGTGGTGGCAGAGCCTTTAGAGAGTGGGGCCTACTGGGAGGTTTTAGAGCATTTGGGGCATGTCCTCAATAGGGATAGCAGATACAGTTCCTTCCTTTTATTCTATTTAATTTTCTAGTCATAAGGTGGGCAAGATTGCTGTGTTGAGTGTTCTGCCATAATGTGCTGCTCACCGCAAGCTCAAAGGATACAGGTTTATGCAGTCATGGAGTGAAATCTCCATTACTCTGCATCAAAATAAATCATTTTTCTTCACATGTTGGTTATGTCAGGTATTTCTTAGGGTGATGAAGAGATGACTGTCACAATAGAGCATAATTTATTTTTCCCTGTGACATTTGGTAAATATTTTATAGTAATTTTATATTTTATAGTATTTTTATATTTTATAGTAATTTTGAGTAATGTTACTAGCTATGTGTGGTGGTGCACAATGACAGTCCTGGTACTGTGGGGAGTTAGCATAGGAGAGTAAGAAATGTGAGCCTAGCTTGGAAGACTTAGGGAGATCCTGTCTCTGTATTAAGTAAGTAAGTAGTAAGTAAGCAAATAAAGAATAGAGCTGGTGATTTGGTTGTATGGTAAATTTCCCTTAGGTTCAAACTTCCATACCACAACAAATGTCATTGTGAACACTTGCTTCCCTACCTATTGTGGCTATCTGTTATTTACCCAAGAATAAGAAAGTAATGAAAAACAGTTACAGATGTGTACACACGTGTTCATTGGATCATCATGTTTATCTTTAAAAAATATTGCCGTACTATTTCTAGCATTATGGTAGGATATTACATTCTCTCTCGCAAAGTATGTGGCTTAGTGTTTTACACTCTTACGTGTGTTGGCATTATTAATCATTCTGTTGGGTGTATAATATCACCTGTATAATCATAGTGCTAAAACCATTGTGGTTTTAAGTTGAGCTTGTTAGGAGCTATCTAGGTTGAATACTTTTTCATAATCTTACTAACCATTTTTAAATCTTCTTTAGTGAAGTTACTGAAGAATCTCTGTCATCCAATAAAAATGTCCACAGATGCAATGATTACTGTGACTATATTTCTGATAATAATGGGAGACCGGAATATGACAGACATTAAAACCATATCCCCAGGAAAAGGAGAAGTGTGGTACCATCTCAAGCAGAGAAGGCTCTCACAGTTATCAGAGGCAAAATAATAATAATAATATTAAATAAAAAATAAAGGAGTACAACAAGAGGAAGTGAAATTGAGCTCTCGGTCAGGAGGGGCTTCTCATCTTTGGTGAGGTACAGTGTCACTAAGTGAGCAGTGACGAGGATAAAGTACATCAGGAAGATTGAAGGTGATCGTGCTCTTCTCGTAGATTGTCTGCGCTTGGCTCAGGAAGCAAGCAGGTTTGGGTAAGAGAGGGATGTGTGTGTCCCCGAGATGCCCTCAGAACCTTGGAAGGAAACAGTTATGGCCATATTCCTGTGTTGTGTAGACACAGGACAGTCACTGCCTAGTGGATTATTTAGGCCATCACCTAGAAACAGATTCAACTCAATTTTTGGTCTTTCTCTGGTGTTTATCTCTGGAAGCTTCAAAGTCCCTCTTTTTTGTTTTAAAGGCTGAAAATATCATGGCAAATAACACACAATATCAGATTATGATCAACATAGGAAATTCATTTTGGATAGGCTTAATAAAGACATAGTGAGCTTTATCAAACATATTTGGCTCAACATAATCAGGTCAGAGAATGATTTTATCTTATAATGATGAAGTAGGTCCATTATAAATTGAAATTCAGTTCAAAGTGTTAATCCGTCTTACCCTGTAGGTAATTTAGGGACAGGTAGACACTGTGTGTGTTGAAGAGTCATCATTGTTCTGCATGCATGGTCTGATTGAATAGATGACAGATGGCCTTTAGGACTGGATAAAAAAGAAGAAAAGTAATATATCAAGTCTAACATTTATCCAAGTTTTGATATTGAGTTTCGTAAACCAATTTTTCAGATTAAGTCAATGACCCAGAATATTTAAAAGGCAAGAGTTGCGTTTTTACATTTTAGCTTTTTTTTTTGTTTTGTTTGTTTGTTATATCTTTGTTTGGATTTTGTTTTCTTTTATAAGTTACTCAATAATTTTAGAAAATAGGTTCATAGATCCATAATTTCATTACAAAGTTTCACTGAAAAGTTCCATGGAACAAGCATTTGACCTTTTTCTATGAGATTGAAGTTTTAAAAGAAACAAGAGTGATGGATGTAATTTAAATGCCAGCACCACCACTTAATGAGCTTCAATCGAGAGGGCTTGTTGTTCTTGTCCACCAGGATACAGCCACCTCCAGGTCATCAAGCCTTGGTGGATTTTGTGATCCATGTGTGTGTGTGTGGAGCAGGGGGTGGGCTCTGTGAAACAAGTTCAGGAGTGACATTTTGAAAACAGCCAGTCATTTTGTGAGCTGTTTGAACAGAGTGGATCAGAGCTACTGTTGCTGGGGTCTCAGGAGCGGTATTTTTTAAAAGTTAGTTGACCTACCAGAAACCCAATTAAGATCATGGCTATCCTTAAAATGAAGACATGGATAAGAACAGACAGGAATATTTGGGTTAGGCTGTTCTCTCCCAGTTGAGGCCTTCTTCCTAGTCTGGTGGGCTCAATGAATCCCTGATATTCAGTAGGTTTTGTGCAGTGTGTTCAGTGAAAATGTGATACTCATTCCATTGTAACTGAAAGGCGTTGCTGAAATTTTTTCTGTAATAAGAGGAGTCTAATACAGAACATAATGGCAGGTCTTCTGTGAGGAACCACTAATGAAAAGAGCACTTATTCCACCCACTGTAACACTGATATTCTTCACAGCTGTCTCCACAATCTAAGATAGGATCTAAAAGCAGAAGCTAGTCATTTCCTGTTAACTATGGCATCATTTGAAGGAAGAAGGAGCTTGAGATCTCCCAAAGGGGAGAGATAAAAAACAGGGCATTAATAATGTGAGTCCAGTGAGATGTGTCTTCTCTGCCTAGCATAATGTGGCATAGAAAATAAGGCTTATTAAGAAGAAGGTTACCTGGGAGCTACTTGAGTTTACTGCTGTGTAAACAAGGATAGCATGGAAGAGATTTTCAAGAGTGCAGAGGCAGGGGACTATGGGGTACATTCAGTTTGGGCTGTGAGTCTTCAGGTTTCCCCATGTTAGCCCAGATGTTGTCCTCGTGGATGTCGAAGGTCAACTTGTCCTCCATTTCTGCTTATCTGCCCATGCCAGGGTGAGGTTGGACTCTCAGTTGTAGGCACTGGGTATCAGGTTTCTTTTCTGTTGGTGCCACATGATAGGGTGAGAGGTCCTGAAGGAGAGAGAACAAAAGCAACCCCTCCTCCAAGTTAGCAAGTCAGCAGAGTCTGGCAGGTGAAGCCCTAAGCATGGGTGGCAATGTAACACCAATGACTTGGGTCTGTCTGAAGTAGGAAGTGATATTCTCATGTAATACTTACAAATGTCATTTGTATTTTCTAGTTAGAGTAAACACATCTTTTTTCAAAGGCTCATGGATGAATGTTCATCTCAATTTTTGTTTTTTTGTTTCAAAAGTTGAGATTTGTGAATGCCCTTAGCTCCTTTAGCTACATGAAGTTATATGGGATTCCTGTAATATGTTTAGTAGACAATGAGTCAAAATTTCTTGGATATGTTGGAGGATTTGTCATTGATTTTAATTTTGATAGTGTGTTTTATAGTGGCAATGGGAAATAGTAAGTTTTAAAATATGCTTTTCAGTTTCTCACATTTGAGCTGTGGCATGAATAAAAACAAATTATGCTGATAATAACATGAACATGTTAAAGGCTCCCAAATGAGCCAAAGTCAGTGATATTCATTTGGCAGATCTCATTAGAATGAAACTCTCTGGATCAACACCTCCTGGAGGAAGAGGTCTAGAATAAATGTGATGCACCGGGCTAGTACAAATTGTATCTTGAGACTAATGTTTTTAATCAAGGAGACATACATTGTTACTGGCCTACAGTTAAAACTAATATGTATGACACTCTCATGAACAATGTTGGTCCAAGACTATCTTTTTATATTAACAAATTAATAAGCACTTCTATACTCTTTATAATTAATTTGGTACCAGCTAAGTAAATTACAAACACAAAACATGTAGCACATACAATACACTTTCATTCAGAGTTTGATAAGGACAGAATCATGGTGTTTTTCAGTTAAATACCTAGTATCTGTTATTTTATTAGATATTTTAAATTTAATAAAATATAGTGAAGAACACACATTCCAACAAATCGAAGTTACATGCAGTACTTATAATAACATAACATAATAAGGTTATAAATAAAATCATCTGTTAAAGACATTAATGGAACAGAAGAAAGCCATAAATGAAAGCGTTTAAGAAAATATTCGTGGAAGTATCCTTAGTCGGGTCACTCTGAAGGAAGAGAATCTCTGCTGTAGACTGCAAGTGTTATTTAGGAACATTTTGAAGTCTTAGGTTGGTGTAAATCTAGGAGTTCTGCTTTTAGATTTTAAAAGGACCACTTAGTAATTACAGGAGTATTAAAGGTCAAGGGATTTATCACAGGATGTTGAATCAGATACAGAGAACAATAGATGTGGCCTCTAGTAAGGGCCAGGATATCTACTTTCCACAGGATTTCCAGAATCCAGTTAGCTATGCACAGTAGCCTTATTGCGACAGACACTATTTTCAGAGAACCTTAGTTCTGACTCACATTCCCTTTATTGAAGTGTGAGTGCCCTTTCCTCACATTCTGGCCCGTATATCAATAATAAGGGCCTGAAATTTCTTCCCAAGGACAACCTCCAGTCTCAAGTTGACACAATCTTTTCAAGTTAAAAGCCAAGTAGTCACACCTCCCAGGCAATCTCTTCTGCCCATCCTCACAAGGTTCTATAATTATCCATCTACATTCAAAGACAGGAGGCTTTATAGGGACAGTCCAGATCCAAACCACAGCAGCCTGTATTTGCGGTACATAATAACAATCACTTTGAGAAACTGGTAGATGTTACAGTTTGCATCGTCATCTTTTTTACTTCCCTTTCCCATTCTCACTAGCTTGCTCCCCTCTTACTCCTCACTCCCTGCATCTACTTCTCTCTCCACAAAGTTTCTGTTCTTACTTTATTCCATCTCTCTTTTACTTTTTTATGGTTTATCTCATAGTAGAAAACCCATGGGATATTTAACCTGTGTCTGATTCATTTCGTTAACTATAAGGTCTCCAGGTGCATCCAGGTTCCTGCAATTAATTTAAATTTGTCTTTCTTTACGGCAGAGTATTGCTCCATTGTGTAAATATACCACATCTTCATTCATTCATCTCTTGATCTGCTTCTCAGACCTAACTAGTAAAGTAGTTTTAATAGTTCAAAGATGTAAAAGTTGCTACTGTCAATGCAAAAAAAAAAAAGTTACCTTCATCTTAAATAATATAAGAGATGGTTTATTCTGAAGTCAAATATGAGTGACCAGGCCAGGGAACATGCATTCAGGATTTTCCCAAATATTATACTCCAGTGAGCAGCAGTTACACGTGGTATTTATTGTTTTAGAACAGAAGAAAGTCATAATTGAGACATAGCTTTAAGCATTAGTGGAAGCATCAGATAATATTTGTTTGTTTTTGAACTCTTGGTAGCAGCCACTAATACTGGAATTAGATGAAACTTCAGTATTGTTTGGATGTGCCTTTTTCTAGTGTCAAGTGTTTAATGACCATTTTTTTTGTGTGTGTATTTATTGGCTATTCAAACTTCTTCTGGAAAGTGTCTATTCATGGCAGTTGCCCATTTTTTGATTGGGCCTTTTATATTTGGAGGGTCTAATGTTTTTCAGTTCTTAGTAAAAGTCCTCTGACTGATGAATAGTGGTAAAGATTTTTTATGATTTGTTTTGTTCTCTTTTCTCTCCATTGACTGTTTCTTTTGCTGTGCAGTAGCTTTTTAACTTCATATAATAAATCTATTTGATGGTTTCTGTGTTAGTTTATGTGCATTGGGTGTGTAATTGAGAAGAATCCTTGCCTTTGCTAGGTCTTCAAAATATTTGCCTCCTTTTTCTTCTAATAAATTCAATTTTTCCATTTTAGTATCTGGCTTTTTGATCCAATTTTTTTTGATTTTGGCAGATGGTGAAAGATGTGAATCTAGTTTCATTCTTGTGCATGTGTCTAACAGGTTTCCACAGCACCGTGTGTTGAGAGGTATTTTTCTCCAGCGTGTGT
This sequence comes from Ctenodactylus gundi, assembly GCA_004027205.1. Taxonomy (NCBI): domain Eukaryota; kingdom Metazoa; phylum Chordata; class Mammalia; order Rodentia; family Ctenodactylidae; genus Ctenodactylus; species Ctenodactylus gundi. Next base: position 25,989 of record PVKB01007105.1, read on the forward strand.
TTTTGGCCCCTTTGTGAAAGATCAGATGGCTGAAGGTGGTCAGAGTTTTCTGTGCATCCTCAGCTCTCTTCCATCGATCCAACTGTCTTGTTTTTGTGCTACGTGATGTGGGTTTTGTCTGCATTGCGTTGTAGCATAGCTTAACGTCTGGTATTGTGATGCTTCCCGCTTTTGCTTCGTTGCTTAGAATTACTTTGGCCAATGTGGGTCTCTTCTGGTTCCATAAAATTTTGAGGATTGTTTTTCTAGTTCTGTGGATAATTCTGATGAGATTTTGCTTGCCATATCATTGGTTTGTAATATGGCCATTGTGCCATAATAGGTATGCATATCCAGGCTCAGGGAATGCTCTACCATTTTCTCATGCTTCCTTCAACTTCTTTTATTTCATTTTTTCCGAATACTATAGTTTCATTATAGACATCCTTCTCTTCTTTAGTTGGGTTGTTTTCTATGAGTTTAATTTTCTTTGAGGCCAATGTGAACGAGTTGGTTTTCTGGTCTCTTTCTATATGTTTTAATTGTTACTGTAGAGGAATTCTATTTATCTTTGTGCATTGATCTTATGCCCTGCATTTGGTTGAATTTGTTTATTAGATCTAGGAGTCCCCTAGTGGAGTTTTGGAACCTTATATGCAAAGGATGCAATGTGTAATATGTTAATATGTAATACGTAAAGAAGGATAGTTTGACTCCTTTTCTGTACATTTCCCTTCATTAAATTGTCTTGCCTGATTGTTCAGGTTAAGCTTTCAAGGGGTGGTAGGAGTGGACACTTTTGTCTTGTTCCTGATTTGTGGGGAATTGTTTTCAGTTTTTTTTTCAATTTAGGGTGATGTTTGCAGCAGTATTGTCATAAGTTGCTCTTCTCTGCTTGAGATAAGGTTATTCCATAATACATATATATATGTTTTTAATAATGAAAGCCTGTTGTATTTTGTCATATAACTTTTCAGTGTGTATGTCAATGATCACATGATTTCTGTCCTGCGTTTCTTTTCTGTGGTATGTTATATTAATCGACTTGCATATGTAAGACCATCTTTGCATCACTTAGATTATGACAACTTGGTCCTGGTATGTGATTTTCTTAATACTTTGTTGTGTCCTATTTGCAAATATTGTTAATTTTTTTTTCTTGAGACACAGCCTCTGATTGTAGTCTAAATTGGTCCTGAACTCACTATTTAGCACAGGCTGGCTTTGAACTAATAGTAACCTCCTGCTTCAGCTTCCCAAGTGCTCTGATCATAGGCATGCACCACCGTGCCCACCTTCTGTGGTGCTGAGGAATTCAACTCGGGCCCTTGTTCTTGTTTGAAAAATGTTCTAATCTCTGTGCTAGCCCTCCATCCCCTGATTAAGAATTTTTGTTTTTATTATTATTCAGGAAATTGGACTGTAGTTTTCTTTCTTTGTTAGGTCTTAGTCTGGTTTTGGAATCAAGGTGATACTAACTTCCATGAGGAGTTTGGCAATGTTCCTTCTCTTTCAATTTCATAGAACAAATTAGGAAGCATAAGTGCTAACTTCTCCCTGAAGTTCTGATAAAATTCTGTTGTGAATCTATCAGGTCCTGGGCTTTTCTTTGTTGGTAGATGCTTTTTTTTTTTTTTTAAGGATTGAATTTCATTCCTGGTTATTGACCTCCTCAAGATTCTTATATCTTCTTGGTCCAATTTTGGTATCTCAAATGTATCTCAGAATTTATCTGTTTCATCTGGGTTCTTGAAATTTGTGAGCATATAAGTATTCAAATAGTTTCTTATAATTCTCTGGATTTCAGCTGTGTTTGCTGTAATTTCACCTTTTTCATTTCTAATTGCACTTATGTGAAGTTTTTTTCTTTTCATGAGTTTTCCTAGAGGTCTATCAATCTTATCTCTTCAAAGAACTAATTCTGATTAATCTTTGCAGTGTGTTATTAGCTTTTGTTTCATTAAACTCCACTCTGATTCTTACAGTTTCTTTCCATCTACTTCTTTTAGATTTGGCTTGTTTTGTTTGTCTAGGACTCCTAACTGTATCATTAGATCATTTATTAAGGATTATGGTGTTATTTTCATATATGCGTTCTTAGCTATATATGTCTCTCAAAGACCTACTTTCATTATTTCCGATAGATTCTGGTATGATGTGCTTTTATTGTCATTTCAGTTTAGAACATTTTTTATTTTTTCCATAGTTTCTTCTGTGATCAATCCTTGTTCAACTGCATATTATTTAATCTCCATGTACTTGTATTTTTGTGTAATTTCTTTTCCTGTTGATTTCAAGTTTTACTCTATTATTATCTGAAAGTATGTAGGCTATTATTTCAATTCTTTTATATTTATTTAAGCATGTATTATGTCCAAATTTATGGTCCATTTTTGAAAGAGTCTCCTGTGCTGCTGAGAAAAAGTACACTCTGTTGACGTTGGATCAGATACTCAATATATATATATGCATGAAGTACTTTTCTTCCATGGTATGATTTAGCTGTGATTTTTTTTTGTTGACATTTTTGGAAGATCTGTTTGACCTATTTATGAAAGTGTGGCATTGAGTCCATTAGTATGATTATATCAGAATCTATTTTACATTTCATGTCTAGTAGTTTCTGTTTTATATAAGTAGGTACGCCTCCTTTGGGTGTATAGATGTTTATAGTTGTAGGAACAGCTGTTTCTGTTCAACTTTTCCCCACAGCAGCACAGAGTGTTTTGGTTTGAAATATTCTGTATCTGAGAATAGCATAACTGTTCTACCTTGTTTGTGAGCTCCAGGCACATAGGGTATTCACTTTCAGTCTTTGTGCTTTTTCGTGGGGAAGGGTGTCTCTTGAAGACCACAATTCTTTTATTCATCGAATCAGCTTGTTTTTGTGTTTTGATTGGTGATGTAAGACCATTAGTATTGAGAGTAGTTATTTAAGATTCTTACTGTATTGTGCCATGGTCTTGTTCTTCCATTGTTGGTTCTTTTTAGTTTTGGTATGTCTTCCCTTTTGATGTTTTCTTTCTTCTGAGATCTTTAGTGCTGTCTTTCTCTCTGTCTCTCACTGTCTCTAATATTTCTAAAAACATTTTCTGCAATGCTGGTTTAATGGTCACAAATTTCTATGGGTCTGTTTATCATGAGAAATTGTTACTTTTCCTTTTGTTGGATACAACTGAGTTGACTCTTTTCTTCCTTCCTTCCTTCTTTTATTCTCTCTTTCTTTCTTTCTTTTTCTTTCTTTCCTTTCTTTTTCCTTCCTTCCTTCCTTCTTTTATTCTTTCTCTCTCTTTTTCTTTTTGTTCTTTCTTTCTTTTTTCCTTCCTTCCTTCCTTCTTTTATTCTTTCTTTCTTTCCTTTCTTTTTTCCTTCCTTCCTTCCTTTTATTCTCTCTCTCTCTCTCTCTCTCTCTCTCTCTCTCTCTCTCTTTCTTTTCTTGAAACCGGGCCTTACTCTGTCATCCAGGGTAGTCTTAAACTCACAGTGAGCTCAGTGGTCTAGAATCCACACTAGTCTTCCTGTCTTAGACTCCTGAGTGCTAGGATTACATGCATGTGCCACCATACTCCATATTTATGTTACGCTGGGAGAATGAATCCAATGCTTTTTTCTTCATAGGTGACTGCACTGATCACTGAGCTCTATCCCCACTAGATTGTTGCTTTTCTTTAAAACTTGAAACTCCCTTTCAGGTTCTTCTGTCTTTTAAGGTTTCTTTGTAAAATCTGCAGTTATTCACATGCACTTGCCTTGGCATAATAATATGTAGTTTTCACATACTGATTTTCATATGCCCTGTTTGTGCTGAATTTCTGATATTTTGACTATGATATGTTGTGGCAAGTTTGTTTTCTGGTTTAGGGCTTTTGGTGTTCTATAAGCTTCTTATACCTGATTATTAATTTCTTTTTTGAGATTAGGAAAAATCTTCCGTGCTGTCTTCTGCCTTCACTTTCACAGCCATCATTCTGAAGCTGTTCCCGCTGAGTCCTCTAGCAGCTACTGTGGGCAGTGTTCTTGCTGACTTCTTGCTTTAGCATCATTCCAGAGCACAGCATTTAATTCATCGCACCGTGTTCCCCATCTGCTGTTTCATCTTCACAAAGTTCAAGTTTGGTTCTCCTAGTTTTTGTGGTATCTTGAATTTCAGCTAAATTTCTTTTCAGATTTTCCACTTTTCTACCAAAATGTTTCTTCGTGTTTCTTTGAAATGTTGCATTGGTTTATTTTTATCAGCCAGGTTTTTATTTGTGTCTTCTGTAAACTCAGTAAACCTTTCATTTCTTTTTTTGTTTGGGCTACCTCTCATCCTTAGTCCATGCTAGTCCTGAACTCACTGTGGAGACCAGGCTGGCGTTGAATTCATGACAATCACCCTGGCTCAGCTTTCTCTCAGGACTGAGATTTCAGGCATGCACCACCATGTCAGCTTATTTGGTTCTGTGGAATTAAACTTAAGGCTTTGTGCTTCTAGACAAATATCCTAACCTCTGAGCTCCTCCTTGAATGCCGAATTTTTGATTCTTTAAGATTATTGTTTGTTTTGTAACTTCCTCTTTAACTTCATTAATCATATCTTACCCTCATCTAAACATGTCTCATTTGGACTGATTATGTGGTTCTCTATTTTTCCCTGTAATTCCACTCTTTCAGGGCTGAAGCTCTTACCTTCTAGGAATCAGTCATTTCTGCCAATGTCCCATTTCATTGTTCTCTTATCATTCTGTCACTGAGAGACTTCATCTAATGGCACAGAAACTGAGGTGTTGCTCTAAACATGTGTGAGAGTTTGGGGTATGGGAAGTGAAAAGCCAAGTAATTCATGTCTTTGTATCAACAGCCAGGGTGACAGTGCCACAGCCTTCAGATTGTCTTGTTCACTCCCAGTTTCTTCAGGAAAGTTCTCCTCTCTGTCCTGGCCTCTCTTTCCCAAGGGAGGACTCTTTACCCCCTCTAGCCTGCTCACATTAAGGTCCAAACCTTTCAGGAATTTGGCACTTCTACCCTCTCTGAAATTGTCTGTGGTGACAGTTCCTTTCTAGCCACTGTGTCACCCAAGTGCTTTGTGGGTAGACTATCTGTGGCATCTTTCACTGAAAATAGTTCACATTCAGATTCAGGCTCTTCAAAACAGCTCTTGCCTAGATAACTGCCTAATTGGGCTGCTGAGAGCTGCCACTCTTGATCTGGTCTGCTGAGCAGTAGGAAGGCCTCTTAAGGGGAACTTGGAGTGCATTTGCAGTTTTGCACGTTTTTAGGGTTTGTTTCTGAAGGCCAGACTGCCAGCTGGTGTGAATTCTCCTGGCTCCCAGCTTTAGGCTTATCTCACTCACTCTGCTCATAGCCCCTCTCAGGTGGGTTGGGACAGCCTCCTTGGCTGATGTGTTCTTCAGATTCAGCGTGTCTTTGGGGTTTCCAACCTCTTATGTCTCCTTTCAATTCTTGGAGATATCCCTCCTCAAGCTAACATGAGAACATAATTTTAAAAATGTGTCTCAAATTTTTGGAGGAAACTTAGAGAAGCTATTGAGCAAGACTTCTGCTTGGCAACATCTTGTCCTGAATTATTGACTTCACTTCCCCTAGATATATAGCAAGTATGAGTAGAGATGAATTATTTGGTAGATATGTTTTTGTATTTTTTTGATGAACCTTCATTTTGTTTTACCTAGTAGTTGTACTATTACAATTGACACCCTACTAACATTGCAGAGGGTGTTTTTTTTTATGCACTTTCTCTCCAGTATTTGTTACCTTTTGTCTTTCTAGTAAGAGCCATTCTGACTGGAATGAGATAAAAATCTTAATGTCATTTTGTTTATGAAACTTTATGTAGATGGTCATTCTGTACTTTTTTGAAAGAAATCTCTAAATTTGAAATTCAGTGATCATATTGAATTAAGTTTTACCTTTTTGAGGAAAAAGTTATCAGTGTGTTTTTAATACTTCTCGTTGTTTACACACAGTATGGGAAATCAGTATCTATCATTTATCTATCCTTCTCTCTATGCAGGTACATGCCTGTCTATATGTAAACCGCAGTTTGATCACTTTCCCTCCACTTCTGCTTCTTTCTCATTCCTGTCCTCTAATGCTGATACCATCCCTGATTCTTTTCCCAACTCCACAGTGTCTACCAGTGTGTTTTTCTGACTTAATTTCTTTTATTTTGCTCTTGAGTTCATTTATACTTCGGGTCATGTGTAGTTGGGGTTTCACTTAAGAGTGGCACTATGCAATACTGAACCTTCTGGGTCTGATTTACTTTGCTAAGTGCCACGGTCTTGGTGTTCATTCATTTTTTTTCCTTACAAGTGATTCGCATTTATCCCTCTTCATGGCAGAGTCCCACTTTACTGTGTACATGTCCCATTTTTTCTTTCACGATTCTGGTGCTGATAAACACACAGCCTGATTAAATTTAAACTAGATCTCAATCTTACTTGTTTTCTCTCTCGGATTTGTTACATAGATCAAAGTATACACTAGAATAAAGAAAGTGAAATGTTGTTCATAATCTGAACTACAGTGTAAGCCTTAAGATTTATTCCAATGGTTTTTGGGCAAAGTTACCAAGATTTCTCCTTGAATAAATTTTTTGAAGAGAAATGACAGGATCAGATAACTGGATATCAGCTTATCATTTTCTCTCCATCTCACTTCTCCTTCCTTCCATTGTTATTGATCTGTCTTTTAGTGTTTGAGGTTGAATGAAATTTGAATTTGTATTCATCACCATCTGATGGTATGACATTTGTATATTTGTGTTCCTGGGATTTATTCCTTTTCCTTGCTGTCTTGTCCCTGGATGCCCATATTTACATATGCTGCCTTGGGGGAAGGGAAGGTTTGAGAGAAAGTTTTCAATACTTTCCACAGCACATTCAGACACCACGCATTGGACCCTTGTGGGAAGGAAGGGCGAGACCTTTTCATCTTGAGCAGTCCCTAGGAAAATCTGACTTCTGGTGACAAAATGCCATCCTTTTCTTGTCATTGCTACCTCAGCAAGTGTTCATAGTGGTATGACAAGCACAAGCGTCATGAAGGTGTCTCTATTGTTTTGTGACTTTGATCATTTGCATAAATGCAAGAAAGTAATATAGCTATAATAAACTTAGCTCAATGTTCAGCATATTCTATACTAATTCCCATACAGGTTGTGCTAACTTGAATTTTCACTGAGTATATCAGAAGATTCTCCTGATGATGGAAACACTCAGCAAAGCAGTAGGATATAAAGTCAACACACAAGTTAGTGTGCACACAATGGTGTACTGCTTGTTTAAATACACAGATTTGAGACTTTTTAGGTAAATGGATGCAACGTGAGACCATCATGCTCCGTGAAGTGAGTCAGATACAGAAAGTTAAATATAGAAAGTTTCCCCTTATATGAGAAGCCTACAATACAGTCATTTCAGAGAACTGCCTGGGGGATGGGAAGTAGTGAGAACTAGTAGGAAGGATGTGGGAGCGTCAAAAGCTTCTTTTTGAAAATATTGTTATTTTGATGTGTCATGTATGTGTACAAAACACTCACATTCACTGTAGACACTACGTGTTACACATAAAATATCAACAAAATGAAAAAAGTCAGTATGCAACAATAGTCACCCAAGGAGAAAGAAATACCAGGGAAGCAATCTTATTCACAGTAGCTTGGGTTGATCTAATGACAATAAAAGTGGGACTCAGCCCACCAAATACGTGTAAACCTTTACAATGAAAAGACTAAAATTTGGTGAAAAGAAATTATAGATGCTTCCCATGTTCATGGATCTGCAATATTAGTATTGTCACAGTGGCACAAGGTTTTGCATCTGAAATGTCCACTGCAGCCTAATGTACTTGTGTAAGGTCTAGTCAGAAGAGGGGATTACAGGGGCTTGGCCTGTAAGTGACAGGTCACTGGGACATGACCTGGAAGGATATATATGCAAGCTGAGCCCTTCCTTGCTCACTTGGGGTCCTGTTTGCCTTGCCAGGAACAGGTTCTATTCTGATAGACTACTGCTGTTTGCTTCAACCTTTGCAAGCTGTCCATGGATGGATGGAAATTTTCAGAAATGGTGAGCTAAAATAAATCTTCCCTCCCTTAAACTGTAGATGTCAAGCTTGTGTCCAGTGACAGAAGAGCAACTGTGATCACTACCTTTCTTCCCTTTATTCCTCACCACAAATGATGTTTTCAAATTTATTTCTGTTTTCTTCTATTTAGAAAATAAAACACAAAGCAATGAAACAAACTCATTTGTAGCCTCAACTTGGAACATAATGTGTGCCTTGGACTCACTCCTCAATGAGTTTACCATTGAGCATGGAATGTAGTCACAACCATGTTAGTATCACAGCAATAATAATAATTTCAATAACTAGTATCACATGTTACCATGACCTTCTTACCTGGTAGTTCTACTAGTACTGCTACATGACCTACAAGTGGAACACATGGCATGCTCCAAGCATGTATATTATTTGGTGTCATCATCACTTTTCTGTACATTGGGAGCACACATATTAATAGCACAATACACAGATGAGTAGTTTGCGTGTGTGCTCTTACCTGTAGCTTCAGGTAATCCTCACAATTGACTTTAACCCACTAATTAATTCTCCATCTTGATCCTGTTTCACTTCTTGCTTTCTCAACTTTTTTTTCATTGTTTTTGAATGTGCTTCTTCCTAAATTACCTGTGTGAAAATCTATGGTTCAAGCCTCTTTCTGAAGAAACTAAAATTTATTTTTCACACTGATAAAAAATTGTGATTGTGACTTCACAATTCTTTACTGGCTGATCAGTACTTAAAACAGCTACAGTTTTTAAAAAACTGAAAAATCGCTAAATAGCATTATGTATATTTTTATCATCTAAATTATTCTAAATTGCATTGAGTAATTTTCATCATCACATCTGTTGAGAACTATATTCTGAAAGGAGATTCACCAGGGTCCCAGAAAGACACCATGAATGAAACTGTTTCAATTTATCAATATATTCTAATAATATATTTTCTATATGAAATTAATAATGAACGTTGTTTAGGTAGTGGAACATGATAATGTATACTTGCAGAGAATATAGAGTGTGGCAATGTTATAAACACAGGTGACACAGGATACCTCTTAGTGGAAAGCTTTATTGATATTTTTAAGCAAATATATAAACATATCAGCAAATATTATTTGAGCACTTTTTCCTTGATGTGTGCACAGTGATGTGGGAGAAAGGAACATGCTGGAAATGAGTTCTGTATCCCTCATCATTTCATTGCATCATATGAGCAGATAACACCTAAACTCTCACCAAGGCTCATTTTAAGAGAAAATAGAAAAAAACCACACTGTGCAAAAAAAAAAAAATGATATTATTTTTAAAATTTCTGGATGTAGGAATGATTTGACATCAGACAGAAAACCCTTGAAACCCTTGCGGGGATAAAAGGAACAAAGGGGATGAAGCTTTATCATCTTCTATCTCTGAAGATCCAAGGTGCTGGGCTGAAGTTTCCTGTGCCACGTGTGTTCAGTGTCTTTGAAGGGTGTAGATTGTCAATGAAAAACTTGATGTCACCAGTTGGACATTTTCTTTGCCTTGGGGTTATTTTAGATTATTAGCTTTGGAAAGTGAATATAGGTAAGCATAGTGATGTGCTTCCCCTCTCAAATTCTTGGCTTCAGAGTTGTTCTTTTTAATTTTCTTCTGATACTGCCATTATGAGTCAGATTGGGTTAAAAGCCAGTAATGTGTCTTACTTGGAGATCAGCATTTCAATAATTTTTATATGTCAAGCAAAAGAACATATTAAAATAGGACAATACAGTTATGTTTTAGTATTACAAGATTGGCTGTGATCACATACTTTCTTATATTTGTTTCTGAAAGAAGTTTTTCAGTCATTTGATTAAAATTGGCTAGACCCTGATTTGATCATAATGTCTACTTTACCTGGTCATCATAAATTTTGCTCCAAGTGCTAATTTTTCCCTAATGTATACACAGTGAAACAAAATCCCAAAGTATATTTAGTGCCAAGCTTTGGAGTGCCTAAGTTTTCTAATATTAACATAGAATTGGAAATACAATGTGCAAGAATGAAGTGATGGTTAAATAACAAAAATTCTCTTGACTTCTCTTTCCCATATTTGCTCAACATTTCCTGAAGAGATAATGTATAGTGTCTCTCTCTCTCAGTGACCCTGCTAATTTATTCTTTTGTAGATGAGAAAATGACTGAATATTTCTGTGTTTGGTATCCATAACGTTTTATTTTTTAGCACTGAGAAGTAAACATAAGATCATTATATTGAACTATAACATCATCCCCCTTTTGTGTGTGTGTGTGTGTGTGTGTGTGTGTGTGTGTGTGTGTGTGTGTGTGTGTTTATTCTCAGAGAGATCTTTTAAGAAAATATGGGGACCAGGCTGAGTTCAACTTTTCAATCTTTCTGCGTCAGCTTGCCAGAGTGGTAGGATTAGAGGGGGCTGCCAGCATTCCCAGGTTCCATGAGCTTTATTATGTTTAAGGGTTGATAACTTTTTCACCATGAAACAGTGAAAAATACACACTTAGGAATTCAATGTCAAGTTGCTCCTGTATTTTGGTCCACATTCCATGCTACTGTTCTACAGAAATTCATGGCATCTGATAGAGAGTTTAAATTTTCTCTGTGAAGGTGACTTTCTCTGAGCCATCTTATTTTTAATAAAATACTTATGGCAGTAGTTTAAATTATAAATTCAGTTATTTAACGAAATTTTAATGAATGTGACATATGTTCATATATCTTAATTTTTTAAAGTAGAAGCAAAACAGGTAAAGAAAAATTCTTTTTAGAGAACATCAACTCGTAAAAGATTGATTAATTTTCATATATTTCATTTTAAAATGGCTGTAATTAAGGTTCTAGTGGTAGGAATGTGTGTTTTAGAATTGTTTAGATACTGTGGCATCATATTCAAGTGTTTGTGCTCTCTTGTGTATCTGAGTACTATTATCTCAAGTGCTCGAGTACGTCCTGTTTGGTGATTTTGGCCCAGTCATCAGGGATTTTGCCCTTATTTGTAAATGTCTTGTTATAGTGTTTTTCTAGATTTGATCTGAAGTGACACACAAACCATTTCCAGTAAGGCTGGGAGGATGAATCTGGGGTGATGCTCCATGTAGCGTAAGCCCCTCCTGCCTCCCGATATTTCTTATATGGAAAATTTCTGCCATCACCCAAAATAAAATTTACATCACTTGCTACTAAAGTGGTACAGAAGTCAATGGCAAAGTCATTTGTGTGAATCCAACCCCATCCATTGACAGCCTCGGATCGATGGAATGGAACACTGTGTTCTCCATCATGTCTGGAAATGGTGTTGGTACAAATAGCTTTGCAGAAGGGACATTGATGCCAGCAGCCACAAAGATGTTCAGAGAGAATTTTCTCAATTTCAGCAAACATTTCATCTTTTGGCATGCTTAAATAATTTTCTTCCACTTTCCCCATTGAAGAATCCAAAGCTGCACTCATGGCCTCTTTAAGAAACTCAAGATCTTTGATTTCCTGATGTTCAATGCTTATCAGATCTTTCCGTGGAAAGATCAGCTTGTTCCCCAGGTGATCACAGAACAAATCCAACCAATCAGAGGCGGTGCTGCTTTTATCTTTAGCTATTGCTGTGGATTCACTAATGGCAAAGAGGATGGCATTCTTGATAATGTCTAAGTTTATTTTTAAAAAAGTCTTTATTTTTTCATCTCCTTTTCCTGAACAATATATTTTAACATGCTTTTCAATGTAACTTCTAAAAAATATTTCTGGTTGATGGATGTATTGCAAATAATTATCAAAGTTTTCTTCTTGTGCCAGAGACATGAGAATATGTTTTTCTAGATTAGCTCGGTTCCCGTTGAATGCTGGGATGGTAGATTGCATTTCCTCAGCAATTCTCGGGGCCATCTTTGTGTGTATGGTCTTGGATGCAGCAGATACCAATTTGTGCCACAGAAAATCAACAAACGATTTGATGGAGGTTGCTCCTTGGCAGGAGATCTTGAAACTCATGAAGAAATCACCTTTCTTGCTTTCCAGATAATTAACAGGATCATTTGCTCTCTTGAATGCCCTGTGCATTTCCTCAAAGCGTTTTGATGCTCTATAGAATAAATCCAGAGACAATTCAAGTTTGTATTTGCTTGTGAATGTGTATCTTTCTCTTGTGGGTGCAGATTTCACTTCCTCCTCTATTATACAAAGGATGTCATAGAAATAATTCACATTGTAGTCACGCTGTTGCTTCTCAATGCTGTTAATAGTTTCATCAAATCTTGAAAAAATGCGGCTTGTAGTCATATCAATGGATTCCTTATCAGAGACCTCTAAAGAGTTTCTGAAAATAAGTCCCCGATTCATTTGCACATGTTTATCATAATTGATTTTAAATGTCTCTCCATATTTTCTCCTAACCTTTTCTCCTATGTTTTTCTCTTTTTTAAAATGCTCCAAAAGAATGTCTTCTGACTCTACTCTTATGTTAGGATTGGTTGCTCGAGGGATACTTGAAGACACGTCATAGACCCATATTGTCCACAGTTGATTGAATTTCTCCTCTAACTCTTCCTCACTCAGTTCTATTCCCTTTACACTTAGCGCCAACTTTCGGCTTTTCTCCAGTAATTCATTTTCATACACTTTCTTTTTCATGTCTAGCCTTTCCTGACCTTTTTTAAGATTAATAAGTTCATTGGCTTTCTGAACGGTGTCAGAAATAAGTGCCTCCTTAAGGTTTAGTAGCTTGTTTTCAAAATTTGCCTTCCATTGAATCAATATTTCACTATCTGAGTCTTCATCAAAATATTTCTCAAATTCTAGCTTGATTTCATCATATTTTCCCCTGACTAATGACTCCATAGTGCTTCTTTTGAGGATATGGATTTTTCCATTCTGAATTTGATTGTTCAGCTGATTTTGCTTTTCCAGCATGTGACTCCTCAGCTTCCAGGACCAGCGGTTATACATGGCTTCCAGTTTGCTCATGGCCATGACTTCTCGGGTATTTCTGAAACTAAAAATAAAGTTCTCACTCAGTAAGGCCTTCCACAAATCTTTAACACGGATTTTTATATCTGTTATTTTCATAATACTTTTCTGGGCCTCCTGTTTCGCAGTCAAGAGAATTGAATTTTTTAGTTCCTGTACATTGTAGCTGTAGCGAGGGTTTGGTGGGGCCATTGGAGGATTACCATCCCAGAGGTGAGCAAAGTAGTGGATGTGAGCATTGATATCAAACTTAATGACATCAGTAAAACGGGTTACGTGTGAACACTGTTCTTGTTCAGCTGCCATGGCTACCATTTCATCCAGTCTCTGCTCTAGCCGCCTTCTACCTTCCATAGTTTGGTCTTTAGCTGTAACTTCCCCGACATTCTGATGGACAAAGAGGCAACTTGGGGAGATTCTCACTTGTTTCATCCTCAGAAAGGCTTGGACAGCGATTTGCAGGATATCTTGCATCTCGGATGGATTCTCTCCAAAAATATTGATCAGAGTCAAATTTCCAATCCCAATGACAAAAGTTGCCAGTTCATTGTCCCAGTTCTGACTTTTGTTGTTGAGTTCTGGGGCCCGAAGTCCTTCTGTGTCAACAACTAGCAAAAAGTCAAAGCCAACCTCGTTTGAGAGAGTCTCCTCCACTTTCAGGAGCTGCATGGAAGCCCCCTTGGTACACCTGCCTGCACTGACTGTGAACTGCAGCCCAAAAAGAGCATTCAGCAGGGTGGACTTCCCTGAGCTCTGCAGGCCAAGGATGGACAGAACAAATAGCCGCTTGTCTCCAAGTCTCTCAGACAGCTTGTCAAAAACAGCCCCCACCCACTTTAGAGGCACATATGAAGCATCACCATCCATCAGCTCTATGGGAACACCAGATATCATCAGGTCTGCAGCAATCTGGGGAAGGGAAAGAAAAAGAATGTCTCTTTGGGAAGCAGTTTCTTCCAGTGCTTCATACATCTGTGCAACTTCTCTGAGAAACTGCTGAATTCCCAAGGTACAGTCACTGATCTCCATGGAGATGGCTTCTATCTCATTGTGCCAAGTATTCAGCAATGTGCTTTTTTGCGTCTTCTGCTTCTCTGTTTGTACCAATGACCACAAAGATTTTTGCTTTTCACGCAAATTTTCCAAGTGTCCTGAAGTGAGGTTGTCCAAGAATATACTAAGCCACTCTAAGATGTAGAGTGTAGTGTGAGTTCCTGAGTGTTCTTGGAGAATTTGAAGGAAAGATCGTATTAAATCCTTAGGAGGAAAGGCATTGTCCAATTGCTGACGCCGAATTATTTTTTTCTCTCTCTCAAGCTCACTCTTGTGCTGTTCAATGCTCCGGTTTCCCTTTTCTCTAAGATGATACAGTTCTTTGTCCTTCTTACACCAAAGATGCCACAGTTGTCCCTGCAAGGGAAGGAACTTTTTCTTCATGTGGGTTAAGTTCTCTTCTTTCAGGAGGGCTATAATAATCTGTGCCTTTTCTTTAGCCTCCTTGCAATTTCTCTGTTCTTCATCCACAAGGAACCCATGCTTGCTAGCAATCTGAGAACAGTCCTCGATGCTGAGAGCAGTGTCAGTGAGCTCTAGCAAACGTCTAATCGTAATACTGAGATCGTTTGTTAATTCTGCTTCAGTCCTATTTTTCATGCCGATTCTTACTCTTCTGCCAGAATTATTTGTTATGATTTCCTTGTCCTCAAGCAAGCAGATCACAGATGCTGCTGACTGCCACAGGTCACGGACGATTTCGCGGTTTTTGTCATTGCCATCTGAGGCTGATGTGAGGATCACAATGACAGAAGAGACCTCCTGCAAGAAGTGTAGCTGCTGCTTGTGCTCCTTTGCATCCCCGTGGAGATTGGTGAAGGTCACACAGGTGTTAAATGTGTCATCATCTTGCCCCCCAGGGCAGAACCAGCAGATTTCAACAACACCTGCCATCAACACACAGTGTTTGGTGCTTCCTGCACAATGTCGGTGAAAAAACACATCGTGTTTTCGTTTACTGAGCAGGCAGTTCATGACCTGAGATTTGGAAGTAGACAGGCCATTCCCAACCCTAATGAAGGACACGATGGGGGTGGGAACCTGGCACATCCGCTGATTACTGAAGCTGTGCTTCATTCCTGCTTGTGATTTACTTGTGTGTTGCCAACTTCTCCTGATTTTTTGGAGACACCAAAGAGAGAATTCTATTTGAGAATTGCAGGGATTAGGCACCAAAAGAGGTAGGGCAAATTGACAAGTGGAAAGTTTGTTCAAAATATATTGTCTGGCAACATCATCAGTACAGTGAAATATTGCCATCTGAATATCCATGGGGTGAATATGGGGCTTAGGTTCAGTGACTGAGGCATCTGTGCAGTGATCACCATCGTCACAAATGTCTTCAAAAGGATCAGAAGCCTCATTTTCCTGCAGGGAGGCACTAGCATATATTTGAGATTTGATTTTTTCTTCATCTCTAAAAATCAAGTACCTCAACCTGTAATCTATCATCAGTAGCTTCTGTAGGAAGTAGAAGGGGAGCTCCCGTTCAGAGCTGGGCGGGGTGTTGTACACAGAAGTCTTGTAGATGAGATGGAAGTCAGCTCTGCTCATCCTTTTAGGGAAGTAATGCTCTAGGTCTAGACGCTGTAAGACTTCTAGAAAGTCTGCATTTTCTATCACTTCCTGTTTGTTGTTTTCTTCATGATGGGTTTTGTCTGTTTGTTTCTTTTCAGGGAAGAGAGTTTCCAATTCTCTTTTGACTTGCTCCATTTGCAAAGATGATATGGTGGCTTCATAGTCTCCATCTTTGAGCAGTCTTAAGTCTTTTTCTAGGCTTTGCCAATCATGATCTGCTCTGGGTTTGTTGAATACATATTCAACTTCTGTAGTCAGTGATTTCTCTAAATGTTGTCTAATTAATGCCATGCGTTGTGTTTTCTCTGTTGAAGAAAGAGCTGTGACTCTAACAGTGGCTGTAAGACTTTTAAGAACGAGAAATGCCTGTGCTCTGTAGGTGCAATCATTTTTGAGTTCCTGGTAATTATTGTAGACCATTTGTATTTCATCCACTAGAAAATATAGCTCATTACTCCCCAGGAGATACTGAAAAGTATCGGTGCCAGTGTGATATCCAGCACCAGCTGCAATGGAAAGTAACAAAAGCTGAATATCTGACAAATTTGCCTCTTTGAGATAATTTAAGAAGGATTTGAGAGCTAAAGTGACTCTATTCGTGAGCTTTCTTTGAGACTCTTCTACACTTTCTGGAGACTCAGATTTGATTTTCAATTCCAAGTGATCATTCTGTATTTCTTTCAATATTTTAATAAATTGAGAAATTTGGGAGATATTCACTTGGTCTTCTTCTGCCTCTACTTCATAGATCCACTGCATGATGGAATGAGTCTGAGGAAAGTTGGTCACTTTGTAGATGTGAGGATCTAGAAGGGTGCGCAGCTGAGATTTAATGAATCTCCTTACATAAATGGAAGACGCTTTGCAAAATTTGACAGTGTTTACTAGAAAGTTCTGCAGAACCCAGTCTGTGAGACATAAGCTAATCCACATGTCGTAACTCTTTGACTTCTGACACAACTTTTGCATGAAATCTATCATTTTTGTGAGCTGCATTTCAGGGTCAGATACTTCCCAGGATTTCATATCCTGTAGGAAGATCTTAGCCTCCTTCTCTGCACTCCACAATTCTTCTCCATATTGAATCTGGGCATTGTGACCAGTCAGAGCAGTGTAGCTGTCTTTCAGGCATGTAGCTATCCTAAGAGAATCCTTAAAATCACTTCTGTGGTTGGAGAGGATGATGTCCCAAATGGGCACCAGGTGAAGGCCCCGGTCAATAACACACCACGTTTGATTGTTTACCACAAGGCCATTTTTCCATTGGATTAGGCCCTCTGCTCCTGGCGGGCCTCCAGTCTGCGCTACATATAATTTGACTTTGGTTTCACGGTTGTGAAAATTTGTGCTGTCAGTGGTTCTCTCTGATTGTGATTCTGACACATTCAGACTTCCAGTAACTTTCACCCCAAAGCCACTATAACTGCCCCTTATGTAAATATCCAGGGCCTCTGCTGTTTGCTGCTTCACATCAGCCAGTTGCTCGCTTTGGAATCGCTCTGAAATTGCTTTCCACCAGTAGATACCTCCAACGTGTAGAGGGCCCTGGTTGGCATGAGAACCAAACCTTTTGAAGAAGTTTTCACTCCTGTGTCTCAATGTAGAAAATGTGTTCGGATCTGCAGTGTGGTCCAAGAGGTTTTCAATACTTTGTAATTCCTGCAATGCAGCCTGGGAAAGCTGGAGTTGATCAGTGGGAAAGTGGCAGGAAGCCAGGGGAATATAGCTGAACTTGGTTGAGCAGAAATAGGAGTGCTCACTATGTGATTGTTGGTGTTTTTCAGATTCTGAATGTTTGCTCTGATCCAATCCAACTTCTAAACTAACTCCCCAGCCTCCCCCCTTGGCTGAGGCAGTAGCACTGAAGCCCAGCTTTTCT
>PVKB01007106.1:0-43473 GCA_004027205.1 Ctenodactylus gundi
CTCTCCGCTGTGAGTTCCTATGAAAACCAAAGAGTCAAGCATTTCCTACATACAGCAGCACAGGGTAAACATTCCCATTCCAAAAAGGAAGTATAGGAAGATAAAAGGCAATTGGACCAAAACAATCCCTAAACCCAGCAGGGCAAGTGTTAAATCCTGTAGTCCCGTGACCAGCACCTGGACGGAAGTGTGGCAAGAGAAGCATTCTGAAGGGCTTGGCTGGCCTGCCCCTATGGCGCAACTGCTGGCTGCAACCTTCGTCTTCTTTTCTTTGGGCTGAATCTGCTCTTAGCCTGCAGCACTCCTCAGTGGATGATCCATGCTCCTGGCTTTTCCAAATTTCTGGTTTCTGGATTCCTTCAGCTTCTCCTTTACATCATATGCTGCCCTCCCAGGGCACATTGGTTGGCCTCCAAGGCCTTCCTCTGAAATCTGGGTGGAAGCCCCCAAGAGCCCACATCTCTTGCACCCTGCAAACCAGTAAAGCCAAGACTGAGTGGACATTGCCCAGGTCTGCCACTGCCTTGAGCAGTAGCCTGGCCCCCTTAGACAAATGCTGTAGGAGCCTCTGAGTTCTTAGATGGTTGAACTCTGGGCGGCTGAACTCTAAAAGACACTTTTATCTTTGGCCCTGGGGTACATTTTTCAGAGCAAAGATTTGTGCCTCTCCACCCATGAGACGGTAAAAGGTGGAGTCTTACTGACCTTTGAGATGCCCTTGAGGTATTTTTCTTATAGTTCTAAGTGTAAGTAAGTGGCTTCTTTTTAATGCTAATCTCTTTAATTTCCCTGTGCTCTTTGGCCCCACCACTGTAGTCCATTTTGGCTCAGCACTGCAAACCTTCTATGTGATTTTCCTCTACCATTTTTTCCATAGAGCTGGCAAAAAGCCTCTAATAGCAGACATGCAACAGTGTGAACATCAGGCTGCCTTGAGATTTTCTCCACCAGATTAAGCAGTCCATCCCCCTTAATCTTAGTTTCAGGCAGTCTCTGGACAAGGCCAAAATGCCAACAAACTTTGCCAGATCATAGCACATGTTTGCTTTAGACCACTTGCTAATACAGTCCTCCTTCTCACTTGAAACTTCTTGAGCCTGGCCTTTCCAATCCATAATTCTACCAGCATTCTGGTCTGAGCTCCAACCAGAATCTCTCATCAAGCTTGGCTTAGAGCACTCCAATGCTTCTCCAGCTAGCATCCTCGAACCTTTCCAAATTCCTCCCTCAAACCAGTTTCGAAGGCTTCCAAAGCATATAGTCAGGTAAAGTCATAGCAAAGCCCCACTTCTCTGGTACCAGTTTCTGTCTAAGTTACTTTTTTGTTGCTAGGACAGACTACCTAATGTGCACAAATAAGAGAGGAAAAAATTTATTTGGGCTTACAGTTTCAGAAAGCCACAGTCTGTTCAAGAGTGGCTGGCTAGAAAATGGTGGAACCACGTGGTGAGACCAGAACCTAGAGCCAGAGCTGGAGAGGCTTCTGGGGGACATTCCAATCCAAATCATAACGAATCCATGACTAACAAATGAGGCTTTGGGAGGACATTCCAGATCCATGTTAATTTTAACTTCTTTTCCTATATTTGGGGAAATTTCTACTATGTTTATTTCTTCTTTTTCTTTCTTTCTTTTTTTTGAGACAAGTTCTCCCTCTATAGTCCAGGCTGGTTCTGAACTCACTGTACAGACCAGGCTGGCCTCTAACTCACAGCAATCCTCCTGCCTCAGCCTCCCGAGTGCTGGGATTACAGCATGTACCAAGGTGCCCAGCTTTATGTGGTGCTGGGGAATCGAACCCAGGATTTGCACTTGCTAGGCAAGCACTTTGACCACTGTGAGTGTCACCTAGCGGGAGCAGTGGCACATTATTCAAGATGGCAGATCTTTACATTTGGCGCCTTATCTGACCAGGTGACCAGACAAGGGCAGAAAGGGAAAGGAGGGATAAAGGTAATGACGTTGTGATGAACTTGGCCCTTAGCCAATGCCTTAGATCTTCTTGTGAAGATCGTGCATCCTGCCAATCGAAAGAGGCAGGGGGAGGGACCTGCGACCTAGGGATTTAAGTCAGTACCGACCACATCTTCGGTGTGCCTCTCCCCACTTGCATGTGGGAAAGTCAGCCTTTTGCAAAAAGAAAATTAAAGCTTCATACTCTGTCATCCATTCCTCCCATGTCCATCCTTTGTTTGGACAGGGAAATTTCTACGAGCCATTTCCAACACCACTGAGCCATTCCTCCAGCCCTCCTTTACATTTTTTGTATGGTTTGATTTTTCTCTTATCAGAGAAATCTTATGATATTTAACCTCTGTATCTCATTCACTTCATTAATTCTCATGGTCTCAAGGTACATCCATTTTCTTACAAATAATTCAAGTTTCTATTTATTTATGGCAGAGTGTTGCTGCATCGTATCCACACACTGCGTCTTCTTTATCTACTCACCTGTGTTGGACATATTGGCTATTACAAATTGCGTTGGTGTAAACATGGCTAGGCATGTATCCCTCCTGTATGATGACTTTATTAATTCTTTTGAGAAGATCCTCAGAAGAGGTACAGCTGGGCCAATTGGGGTATCTATTTTCATTTTTTTTTTTGAGGAATTTCCGTATCACTTTCCAAAGTGGTTGGGCCAGTTTACAGTTCTGTTAGAAATGTAGGAGGGTTTCTTTTTTCTCCACAACTTTGCCAGCTTTTGTTGTTTTTTGAGTTACTACCAGCCACTCTTACTGGCAGTAGACGGAACCTCAGTACTGGTTCAGTTTGCATCTCTCTGATGGTTAAAGATAAGTGAAATTTTTCCCCATCTATTGGTTCTCTTTTCACTCTGCTTTATTTGCTGTGCAGAAGCTTTCTAATTTGATATAACCCCATGGGGTGATTCTTTTTTTTTAAAGACAGGGTCTTGCTTTGTGGCCCAGGCTGGTCCTGAACTCACTATGGAGCCCAGGCTGGCCTTGGATTCAGGCAATCTTCCTGTCTCAGCCTCCTGAGTCCTGAGATTACAGGCATGCGCCATCACACCCGGCTTATGTGGCGTTGGTGATCGAACTCAGGTACTTAGCACCTGACTTAGCAATTGCTACACAAGTGCTTTAACCAATGAGCCATTCCTCCAGCCCCAGCTTGTGGTGATTCTTGATTGTTATCTCGTGTGCTTTGGGTGTTCTTTTGAGAAAGTTTTTGCCTATGCCTATGCCTTCAAGGGTTTTACCTATTTTTTTTTTCTTCCAGCAGGTTCAGTGTTTCCATTTTAATGTCTGGGTCTTTAATCCATCTTGTTTTGATTTTAATACATTGTGAAAAATGTGGGTCTAGTTTCATTCTTCTACATATGACTAACCAGTTGTCCCCGCATTATTTGTTAAAGAGCCTATCTTTACTCCAGCGTATGTTTTTGGCCCCTTCGTCAAAGATCAGATGGCTGAGGTACTTCGGGCTGTGTCTACGTCGTCTCCTCTCCTCCATTGGTGTACCTGTCTATCTTGGTGCCAGTACCATGTGTTTTCTAAAAATCACTGTGATTTTGTAATATAATTTGATATATGGTATTATGATGTCCTCTGACAAAATAGTTTTTGTAATGCTCTGAATTTCTAACATGTCTGCTGTGATTTCACCCTTTTCATTTCTAATTCCATTGATGTAAGGATTTTTTTCTTCTTTTGGTGAATTTGGCTAGAGTTTTATCAATTTTATTTAACTTTTGGAAGAATCAATTGCTTGATTCATTGATTTCTGTTTTTTTTAGTTTTGATTTTATTAATCTCTGTTTTGATTCTTATTATTTCCTTTTTCTACTATTTTGGATTTGACTTATTCTTGTTTCTCTAGGACTTTGAGCCCAATCATCAGATATTTTTATTTGAGATGGCTCTGTTCATTTCATATGTGCACTCATGGCTATAACTCTCACTTGTAGCACTGCTTTCACTGTGTCCCATAGATTCTGGTATGATAGGCTTCCATTGTCACTTGATTTTTGGAAGTTCTTGATGTCCTTCTTGGTTTATTCTGTGATTCATTGCTTATTCAATAAAGTATTATTTAATCACCATGTATCTGTATAGTTTCTGTAGGTTCTTTTCCTGTTGATTTCTAGTTTCATTCCATTATGGTCTGAAAGTATGCAGGGAACAAGTTTAATTCTTTTGTATTTATTTAAACATGTCTAATGGCCAAGGATACAGTCTGTTTTGGAAAACATCTCATGTGCTGCTGAGAGAAAGGTGTATTCTGTTCACATTGGACAGATATTGATGACATCTGTTAAATCCATTTGTTCTGGGATGTGATTTAGCTCTGATGCTAGTTTATTGAACTTTCGTCTGATTGACCTGTCTGTTTGTGACAGTGGTCCATTAAAGTCCTCTAGTGTGATTGTACTGGGGCCTATTTGACTTCTCATGTTCAGTGGTTTCTATTCTATGTAATTGGGTGTGCCTACATTGGGTAAGTATGTATTTAGAATTGTGAGCGCTTCTTGATGGATTGTTCCTTTTGCCAGCATAAAGGGTCCATCTTTGTCTTTTTTGATCTGTTTTCGTTTGAGATCAGCTATGTCTGACAATAGCACGATTATTCCTGCTTGTTTTCTGGCTCCAGCAGCATGAAATATTAGTTTCTATCCTTTTACCTTTGGCCTGTGTGTTTTGTTGTAGGTGAAATGTGTTTCTCGCATACAACAGATAGTTGGGTTTTGTTTTGTGGTTTATTCTGCTAGACTGTGTCTTTTGGTTGATGAGGTAAGACCATTAGCATTTAGAGTAATTATTGTAAGTTGGTTTTTTTTTTGTTTTCTTTGTTTTTTTTTTTGTTTTTGTTTTTTTTTTTTTTGAGACAGGGTCTTGCTCTGTAGCCCAGGCTGGTCCTAAACTCACTACGGAGCCCAAGCTGGCCTTACCCTCCTCCTGCCTCAGCTTCCTGAGTGCTGTGATTACAGGCATACACCACACACCCAGCTTAGGTGGTGCTTGAGAATTGAACTCAGGTCCTTGTGATTGCTAGGCTAGTGCTTAAACTACAGTGCTATTCCTCCATCCACTCCTTAAGGAATTTTCTACAGTGCTAGCTTAGCCGTTGTAATTTGCTTTAGGGTTTCTTTGTCCTGAAATTTTTTTCCTTCTTCAATTTTCAGGGATCATTTTGTTGGATACAACAACATGTTTTGACTCTTGCTTTCTTTTAAAGCTTGAATGATTTCATTCCAGGCTCTCCTAGCCTTTAAGATTTGCACTGAGAGAAGATGGTGGCAGAGGAACAGAATTGCACAATGTCTCCTCATGAACACACTTTAAAAGTGGAGAATATAGACAAAAACTGTTCAAAGTAGCTAGGAGAGGGAGGAGCACCCCAACAATTGAAAGGAGGCCAGGGAAAGATCAGAAACTCCAAAGAAACATCAGAAATTGGGGGTGGCACAAGTCACATGATACACACACCAACCCAGGAAGCCACCCCAGGCCAACTACAAATGGCTGGGAGCTGCCAGTACCTGCAGATTGAGAAAAGCCTGTCTGGAGCCTGGAATCTCAGACCAAGCTAGGAGAGGAAGGAGCACTGAAACTGAAAGGCCACGGGACGGTCAGAAATTCTGAAAACATACGGGAAGTGGAGAAAAACATCAGTCTAGGAAGCAGTCCCAGGACACTGAGCACAGCAGCCTTGAGCTGCTGGCATCCACAGACAGAGGAATGCCTGCCTGGAACCTCAGACACAGGTAAATGCAGATCCAGAAGTGGGAATTGAGAGCAGCTGGTGCCCCAGCCTCCAGAAATGAGCCTGCAGATAGTGCATACTACAAATGAAACACAAGCTCCCCCTAGAAAAGGCCTCCTGGAGCCCCTATCAGAAGCAGCGCTCAACAGCCACAACAGACAGTGATGTAAGCAGGAGGCCTTTCTAAAAAGAACCATATGGGGCCGGAGGAAAGGCTCAGTGGTTAAGGTGCTTGCCTAGCAAGTGCTAAGTCAGACGCTAAGTACCTGAGTTCAATTCCTCTGCATCACATAAGCCAGGTGTGGTGTTGCACACCTGTAATCCCAGCACTGGAGGCTTAGGGGGGGCTGAGGCAGGAGGATTGCCATGAGTCCAAGGCCAGCATGGGCTCCATAGTGAGTTCTACAGAGTGAGACCCTGTCTCAAAAAAAAAAAAAAAAAAAAAAAAAAAAAAAAAAAAAAAAAAAAAAAAAAAAAAAAAAAAAAAAGCCAGCAAGTGAAATGTTTAGAGTAAAAGAAAGCTCAGAAGAGTGCCTAGGAAGAAACTGACACAGAGACACTTGTGGAAAGGAGAGAAAGGCCACTGACTCCCTAAAAAGCTGGGATGGAGTGGGAGCACGTCTGAGGGTAGAGAGCCCCATCTTCAGGAGACGGAAGCCAGGACATGTGGGAGAGCTTTGCTGAGGGGCCTTGGAGGTGGGCAAGGCACCTCAGAGGCTATCAGGCTGCTAGGTCCTCCCTCATTGCCTACTCCCAGCACAGAACTCAGAGGAATTTTGGCTCCCCCAACCCCACACCATCACAGCCATTCAAAGAAAACTCTCACTAGACCTTTAAAGTGAGGTCCCTCAACAACAGAAACATGGGGATAAGACAAGGCAATAGGACACCCACAGACATGCCTGAGACCCCAGAAATGAATATCATGTTCCCTGAAATAGTGGAACTCATAGGAAAGGAAGTCAAAAAAGAAACCACTCAAACAAGCAGTTCAAGCAAATATTCTCAAAGAAATGCAATCATTGATCAGTGGGCTTGAAGAGGAACTTACTGAACAAATAGTGGTCCTCATGGAAACAAAGGTCACTGAGCATATAGAAGCCATAAATAAAAATTTGGATGACACAAATAAGGAAATGCAAGATAAGAAGGAACAGTTTAATAGAAAGTGGAAATGTTGAAAAGAAATCTAGCAGAAATTCAGAATATGAAAAATACATTTGAAAGCAGGGGAAGTTGACTCAAACATTGTAAGGACAGATTTTCAGACCTTGAAGACAAGGCTGAGGAAACAAATGCTATAATTAGTCATGACTTCAAAATTAGAAATGAGCAAAGTACCTGTATACAACAGCTGATGAATGATTCAAAGAGAACCAATCTTAGAATTATGGGTGTGGGAGAAAGAGCAGAAGACAGCCCTGAAGGTATAAAGAATTTATTCACTGAAATAGTGCAAGAAAAATTCCTTAATCTAGAAAAAGAAATTAATTTTCAAATACAAGAAGCTTATAGAACAACAATAATCTCAACCAGCAATGAGACTCACTACAGCATATCATAATCAAGACCTCAGAAATACAACATAAAGAGAGGATATGAAAAATAAAAGCAGCAAGAAGGGCCGGAGGAATGGCTCGGCAGTTAAAGCACTTGCTTCGGCAAGCACTAAGTACCTGAGTTCAATTCCCTAACACCACATAAGATGGGTGTGGTGGCACATGCTTGTAATCCCAGCACTTGGGAGGCTGAGACAGGAGGATTGCTGTGAGTCTAAGGCCAGCCTGGGCTCCATAGTGAGTTCAGGACCAGCCTGGGCTATAGAGCAAGACCTTGTCTCAAAAAATAGATAAATAAATAAAAGCAGCTAGAGAAAAACAGACATTATTCTACCAAGGGAAACCCATTTGAATTACTGCAGATTTCTCAAGGCAAACCTTAAAGGCTAAGAGAGCCTGGAGCAGGATCTTTCAAGCTTTAAAAGACAGCAAGTATCAACCCAGGTTGTTGTATCCAGCAAAATGATCCCTAAAAATTGAAGGAGAAGTAAAAATTTTTCATGACCAAGAATCCCTAAAGAAATTTGCAACCACTAGCCCAGGACTGCAGAGAATACTTGAAGGAATCTTTGAGAGAGACAGAGAGAGACAAGCAGCACCAAAGCATAGGGAGGAAAGGAAACACCTAAAGAGAAAGTATAACAAAAACAATAGCTTGGTATTTGAATCACTTGATTGGTATCTTTCTAAAATAGTACCAGCTGTCTCATAAAATCTGTGAAACTTCCCCCGTAACTATTATTTTCATAGCATATTAGTTTGCAAACTATAATAATTATATTCAACCTGGGGAATTGGTATAAAATCCTAAAAATATGTATGCATGAATTTATAGATGGATAGATTACATGATAAGCCAAATCTGACAAAATGTTAATAGTTAGTGTAATGTGAATAAATAATTTATAAAAGTTTTTTAAAATTCTGAAATAAGTATGCCATTATATCTATTGCTTTTTGTGAAATATACTTATGTGATATAGATTTAAGTTCACATTATGCAGCAGTTCACTTAATCAGTCTTTGATGTAAGTTTATTCTAAGAAAACCGATTGATGTAATGATAACATGAATGTCTTGAATGTACAAACGTATGCTTTTGAGTACTGAGCTAAGGAATTTGAATTTTAGCTTTTCTCTTTCTCACATTTTATAGTATTACAAATTTCATTGTTATAGTTCTTTTCTTATGTGGACTGGTGGGTAAGACCATGTTAAAGAATCTCAATGAAGATATAGTGAGAGAGAGGAAAAACAACCTTCAGCAAATCATCCCAATAAAGGTCTCTGCTGGACCCAGAAAAGAGGCATCGCAGCCCACTCTAGGGGTGGGAAGCTAAGCTAAAATGTGGTGATTGGAGTGGGGAAGTGAGTCAGACGCAGAAGACTAAGCATGTTAAATAACACCTGGCTTCTTTGATGTGGGAAACCCAGAACACAGGCATTCTATAGAACCATATGGTGTGATAGTGGGGGTTGGGGGGATGAGGAGGGTGTGGGAAAGGGAAGGGATTGTAATGTTGATGTGATACATATGTGCACAAAATACTTAAGTTCGTTGTAAGCATTATGTATCATATATATATGTGAATGGTGGGGGGAAAGAAAAGAAAAAGTAAATTGAAAATTGTTAGCCAAAAAAAAAAATAGATTTGCCCTGAGAAATTGCAGTTATTTGGAAGGGCTTGCCTTGGTAGAATAATGTCTGTTTTTCTCTTACTGATTTTAATATTCTTAGTAAGGTGAGTGAGGTCATTCAGAGAAAAGACGAATTGCCCTCTGCCTTTCTCGAGTGGTTACAGGAGGCCTACCGCACACATACTCCGATAGATCTGGAGGCCCCAAGAATCGCAGGGCACTTTGCATTGCTTTTGCCCTTCAATCCGCCCTGGACATTTGGAAAAAGTTACAAAAGGTAGAAGGATTTGAGGGCAAAAACCTCTCTGAGTTGGTAGAGATATCTCTTAAAATATGTAATAATAGGGACCCATCTAAGAGTAGACAGGCAAAGAGGGTGACCCTGTCTACCGACCCTACCAGAAGAACCAAGAACCCACCAGACAAGGAAAGGACCAGGCCCTCAGTAGAAAAAGACCAGTGTACATATTGTAAGGAAAGGGGACATTGGAAGAATGAAGCCCCTGGACCACTACTCGGACAGTAGATTTGGGGAAAAAAACTGGTGACTCATTCATTCTTAATAATGCCAGACAGCCCCATTCTCTGATGGGAAGGGACCTCCTTTCGAAAATAAAGGCCACTCTGAAATTCCATGAGGGCTCTCTAAAAATTGACTTTGATGAAGAAATGCCAAAATTAGCTACGACGGTCCTATTGGATGAAGAATATCGGTTACTCCCTCTCTGGTCTATCTGTGTGTGTGTGTGCTGGGTGGATGGCGGTGTTAGTGTGCATTTGTGTGTGGAGGATGTGGGCTGCTGTGTATACGTGTGTGCTGGTGTCTGCCATTGGCCAGGCTCAGACCTAGACTCAGATGATTGGCGCCGGTGTCAGCTCTGCGAAGCCACTGGCCTCCTCCCTCTTCATGGTGTTAAGTCTCTCCTGGGGTTCTCTGTGTCCTGAACACAATTCTGTCACCCACCCGACCCCGATGTATTAAACCTGCCAGCATCCTGTCTCCGTCCCCACTCTGAGCGAGGCCACACATCTCCAGAGCAGGGCACAGCACAAGCAGGGGCTTATCCTTGTGTGTGCTTTGAACGGTTAGAAGCATTTGTGCCTGTGTGTGTGTGTGTGTGTGTTTGTGTGTGTGTGTGTGACAGTGCGTGAACACGTGGTGTGTGTCTGAGGGTGTGGGGGGGTAGAGAGGGCTCTGATAAAGCTGATACATCTGTTTTGTTGGGATCCTGGTGGCCTGTTGTCCTCTGGCCAGTTTTCTCGCCCACAGCCTCTGGCTCAAGGGAGCCTGATCCTCTCTGTGGTCACTGGAGACCTGGGGTCGGTCACACCGCTTTCCCTTGCCGGCCTGATAGTAGGTCAGAGTTCCTACTCCTCGGCTAGATGGAAGCGGGGCTGTGCTGTGCTGCTGCCTGCTCTAGGGAACCACTCGGGACCGGGAGGCCTGGGATGCCTGTCCTCACCAAGTGTCTGGGCCAGGCCCAGGCTACCCGGAGGTCCCAAGCTCCTCCTCAGCTCTCCAATTACAAGGCCTGAGTCCTTCATCCTTGAAGCCTGCTGCACGCTCTCTGGCAGCTACTCTGGCCCATCCTGTTTGTTCTGCCTTCTCCATCCTGAGAGCCTGGGGTCCAGTGTTCATTCCCCTCCACTGGCATGGTCCTAGAGGAAAGGAACAGAGCCGAGAGGTGGCAGCTGAGCTGTGAAGCCACACTGCCCGGGCCCGAGCCCCAGGCCACCACTACTGGCTTCACCACTTCACTCACACCCTTTTTTTTTTTTTTTTTTTTTTTTTGAGATAGCATCTCACTCTGTAGCCCAGACTGGTCCTGAACTCAATGTGAAGCCCAGGCTGGCCTTGAACTCATGGCAATCCTCCTGCCTCAGCCTCCCAAGTGCTGAGATTACAGGTATACATCACCATACCTGGTTCATGGGGTGCTGGGGAATTGAACTCAGGGCCTTATACTTGCTAGACAAGTGCTCCAACTGCTAATCTATTCCTCCAGCCCCTCAGCCTATTTTTAATTTTTGATTTTGAGACAGGATCTCACAAGTTGCTGAGGCTAGGATTAACCTGGGACCCTCCTGCCTCTGCCTTTCAGAGTGCCGGGATTACAGACCGGCACCACCAGGCCCAGCTGGAGATTTTTGTTTTGGTTTTTGTTTGTTTTTGAGATATGGTCTTTTTTTTCTTTTTTAATCCCCATAGTTCATTTTTTAAAATTTTTTATAGAATATTAGCACCATAGTAATATAGTGACTAGTCAGTTTACTAAATATAGCAGCATAATATACTAAAGATTAGCTGTTTCTTGATAAGTAAAGGAAAAAGAATTTTTAGACGATATACTTTAATTGCCTGTGATGGTATGTGCATGTGGTTCAGGAGGTAGAGGCAAGAGAGATGTGGCCTTGATAGGTAGCCCGGGCTGGCCTCACACCTATTATCCTCCTGCCTCAGCCCCCAGAGCACTGGGATTACAGATGTGGCTCACAGTGCTTGCCTTTTCTTTTCTTTTTTTTTTTTCCCTGAAACTCAAAGCCTTTTACACTGAGTCACATCCCCAACACTTTGCTTTTTTTTTTTTTTTTTTTTGCTTTGAGACAAGCGTCTCACTCAGTTGCCCAAGCTGCCTGGAATTTGGTTCCCTCCTGCCCCGTCTACCACGTAGCTTGGACTACCACGATCCTGACACAGGCTAGGCTGCTAGCCTTAGGCAAACATATCGGGCAAGGTTTGCTGGGATACGAAGAATTCTCTCAAGCTGGCTAAGCTGAGTGTTTCTAGGACTATAAGCAAAGGTGAGGGCTTCAAGGTGTTGGTGATCCTAGGGAGGGCGGGGCAGGAGCTGCGTGCTGGCCACTCGCAGCAGGGTCACAAGCAGCTGTGAGGTGTTAAACACTGTCCCCACACAGGAAGTGCTCAGTGAGCAGACCTGATTGTAGATTTAAATGACCAACTAGCATCTTAAACTTAGCCTGTCCAAAATGGGACCCTTGAATTCCCAGTTCAAACCTAGCTCTTCCCTCGTCCCTATGGTCTCTCCAGCTGTTTAAGCCAGACTCCTGTGCACTGTCATCCAGGAAGTGGGAGCCTCTTCCCTCCAGCTCACTGAAATCTGCTGAGGTTTGCTCTTAGTCAGGACAATCCACCTGCCTCAGCCTCCTGAGTGCTGGGATTACAGGCGTGTGCCACTACCCCCAGCTTTATGTGGTGCTGGGGAAATCAAACCCAGGGCTTGTGCTTGCAAGGCAAACGCTTTAACCTCTGTGCCATTCCACCAGCCCAGGGTTGCTCTTTAAATGAATCTCAAAGCCATCCTGTTCTCCACTTCTCCTCCACCACAGTAGCTGCCTGTCTCCTGCCTGGATTATTCCCTGCACCTGTTCTGGGCTCTCCATCCCCAGCCAGAGAGACCTAAAGCATCGAGTGGATCACCACCACCCAGCCACAGATACAAGGCCTTGCTCAGGTCCCCAGTTCCGCCACTGGCCATGCCCTTCCGTTCTCGGTAGGTGGTCAAGCTGCAGCTTTTCCTCTTTGCCACCATGTTTGTTCTTCCTCAGAGCCTTGGCACATATCCCCACCCTCACAGGAAGCTCCTTTGCTCTTTGTCCCTCAGCTTAAAACACAATCGTATCAAACAGGGCTGGGAGATAGCGGGACAGCGGGTAGAGTACTGGCCTGGCATACTTGAGACTCTGGGTTTGATTTCCTAGAACACATAAAAATTAGCTAGGCATGGTGGCACACGACTGTAATCCTAGCTCTCAGGAAGCTGAGGCAGGATTTCCATGAGTTTGAGGCCAGCCTGAGCTACATAGTAAATTCAAGACCAGCCTGGACTACAGAGTGTGATCCTGTCTCAAATGCACACACAAACAAGAAGAACATCTCAGAGACCCTCCATACCCCTTATCTAAAATACAAACCCGGGGCTGGAGGAATGGCTCAGCGGCTAGAGCACTAGCCTACCAAGCACTAAGTCAAGCACTAAGTACCCGAGTTCCGACTCCCCACTACCACATAAGCCGGGCATGGTGGTGCACACCCAGAGGCTGAGGCATGAGGATTCCCTTCAGTCCAAGGCCAGCCTGGGCTCCATAGTGAGTCTAGGACCAGCCTGGGCTACCGAGTGAGACCCAGTCTCAAAACCAAAACCAAAACCAAAAAAAAAAACCCTAAAATACAATCCCATTTGGGTTTGGTGGCATGTGTGATCCCAATACTCTGGGAGTAGAGGCAGAAGAATCACAAATTCAAGCCTAGCTTGGATGGTTCAGCCATTTAGCAACCCTGTCTCAAAATAAATTTAAAGAAAGCTAAATACAAAGGCCTTGGGTTCAATCCCAAGAAATAAATAAACAGGTAGGTAGGCTCAGTACCTCAGGCCTGTAATCCCAGCACTATGGGAGGCTGAGGCAGAAGAATCACAAATGCGACCCAGCCTGGGCAACTTAGCGAATTACTGAGAAACTGGCTCAGAATCAAAAATAACAGTGGAAAAGCCCTAGGTTCAATCCCCACGATCACAATAAATAGGGTTCCTTCACCTCCCTACTGGCCTCTCTGTCCCCGCACCATTCCATAATTACACAAAGATTGCAGCTGCAGCAGGGCATAGCTCAGCAGTTACACTGCTAGCTTAGCAAGCACAAGGCTCTGAGCTCCATTCCCAGCACCGCGTAAAGCAGGTGTGGCGACGTATACATGTACAATCCCAGCACTCGGGGGGGCTGAGGCAGGGGGGACTGAATGCAAGAGGTGCTGAGCTATGTCCCCAGGGGTTTTGTTTGTTCGTTTTGTTTTTGTTTCTTGAGATAGGGTTTTTACTAAGTTTAAGAGGAAAGTAGTTGGAATTCCCAAGAAAGAAGCAATAAATGACAAGGTCATCAGTCCAAAGCACTGATCAAGGGACCTTAGGCCCAGAAAGGGCTACAGCGTACCCTGTGGTGCACAGCAACACAAAGAGACGTGCTCCCTAGGCAGGGCTAGGAGGGGCCTCCGCTTGCCGAGTGTGTGTCAGAGATGAGGCTGGTTAGTGACAAGCTCCTTGGCGCCTCGTAGAGTTCAACCTTCAGCTCTGGCAGGAGCCCACAAGGGAACGCCTATGCGTGCCTGAGTCACAGGCCAGCTTCTGTGTTTCTTGAGAAATAGGATGGCGAAACCAGAGGACCTTAAACTTACCACCTTATCAAGGGATCCCCTCCTGGCTTTCTTTCTCCTCCGTACTGGGGATCAAGCCCAGGGTGCACTGAGCTACATCCCCAGCCCTTGTGTTGATATTGTTGAATTTGAGACAGTCTCACTAAATTGCTAAAGTACCCAGGCTAGGCTCAAATTTGTAATCCTCCTGCCTCGGCTTCCCAGAGTGATGGGTCTGCAGGCCTGTGTCACCAGGCCCAGCTCTCCTTCTCTTTCTTCAGGTTCTAGTCCTTACCGTAGGGCCCTTACTTCTAGATTCATCTCGGGTTTGCTTCAGTAAAATAAAAAAGGGATTATATCACTGGCCAAACAAATAAATAAATACTTTCTATTCAAGTTGATGGCCTGGCAGTGTGAATGGATTAAAAATCAATCCAAAAAAACGTCAGAGGCAGAGAGACTGGCGGAGGCAGGTGCAGAGCCGGCAAGTCGGGGTCAGGGTTCCCCACTGGGTGCGGGAAAGGGGATCCCCGTGTGTGAGGCCGGGGCTCCTGTGTGTGAGGCCCGGGCTCCCCGTGTGTGAGGCCAGGGCCCCCACTGGGTGTGCCCTTTTTGGGTTCTCTGGATCCCTTAGATAATAACACCAGCGGTTTTGTCCTCTCTCCTCCCAAGCCTGTCGGCAGCCCCAGGCCCAGGTTTTGGAAGCATGTCAATTAAAGAGAACAACATTCTACCCCAGCAGCATTGTTCATGGATCCCTCAGCCCCAGAAAGACTTAGCCAAGTCGGTCCTAAGTGGAGCTCCAGCCGGTAAGCAGGATCAGAAGCCCTTGACCAGAGGAAAGGAGGGGACCTGGGGAGGGTCTGTGTTCATCAGCGTCCATGCTGAGCGGCCCACTGGCTCTGAGCCTCCTGCCCACACCCTGCAGGCAGGCTGGTGGAGAGCCCCAGCATGGGAGCCATGGGGCACTCCCGTGGTCCCTGGACTCTGGCCTTTGGCAGACAGGCTGGAGAGATGCTAGTGATACTTTAACCAGTCACCACCCAGCCCAGCTGGGGCCTCAGGCCCCTGATGCCACCTCGACAGCTCGGCGTGGAGCAGACCCACGGAAACAGGGCGGTCGTGCAGTGTAATGGAAGGTACAGCTGGCCCCCGGGCTCTCCAGGCCTGCAGCAGCACGGAGTGGGCTGAGGACCCTCAGAAGTGGGGAGGCCAGCCAGCTGGTGGCCAGAGGTTGGAGGAAAGTAAACAGGGACTTCAGAACAGGAGCCTGGCTGATTCTGAGACCGCATGAGGTGCCAGTATGAGTACCAAGGGCGAATGGGCTGAGAAGTCTGCAGTTGGAGGGTCAGAGATCAGGCGTTCTGAGGGGTCCGTGTTGCTGGGTGAGCAGGGACCTCAGCCTTGAGTTGGTCCTGGATCCGAGTCCCATCTCAGATACTTAGAAGTATGATACTGGGCAATTTATTTCATCTTCCTCACTCTCTGTTTCCTTGTCCGTGAAATCTAGACAATTATATAGCATTTAACAATACCTGCTGACTCAATAATGTAATGTGTGCATAGCACTGAGCTTGGAGGGAGGGCCCCCCACAAAGGAGCCCTGCCAGGGACACAGCAGTGACGGAGCCAGGAGGGAAGGTGGGGGCCTGCCAGTCCTGAGCCCCTTTCGTCACAGGGCCCGCAGGGTATCTGCGGCGGGCCAGCGTGGCCCAGCTGACCCAGGAGCTGGGCACGGCCTTCTTCCAGCGGCAGCAGCTGTCAGCCGCTATGGCAGACACCTTCCTGGAACACCTCTGCCTGCTGGACATTGACTCAGAGCCCGTGGTCGCCCGCAGCACCAGCATCATTGCCACCATCGGTAAGACTGGTTCCCCTGCCTGCACATCGGGATGCTCCCACGATGTTACCAGGCTCGCTGGACCGGCTCATTCACTCCGAGTGCGTGCACGTGTGCATGTGTGTGTGTGTTGTGTATGTGTGTGTGTGTGCGCGCGTGTGCGTGCATGTGTGTTATTGGAGATTGAACACAGGGCTTTCTCACTGAGGTACATCTCCAACTCTTTTTTTCTTTTGTTTGTCCAGGTTTTTTTCAAGACAGGTCTTGCTAAGTTGCCCCAATCTGGGCTTGAACTTTTGATCCTTTCACCTCACAGGGCCTTGTGCTTGCCAGGCAAGCACTGTAGCCACCATGCCATTGCTCCAGTCCCTCAACAAATACTTCCCCCACACCACACAAGCTGGATGTGGTGGCACATGTCTGTGATCCCAGCACCTGGGAGGTTGAGGCAGGAGGATTGCTGTGAGTCCAAGGCCAGCCTGGGCTCCATAGTGAGTTCAGGACCAGCCTGGGGTACAGAGTGAGACCCATCTCAAAAGAAAAAAGAAAAATAGTAAAGAATACAGAAAGTGATAGAAATAATCTATAAAATTAAAAAAAAAAAACTATGAGAGTTGGGCCTGGTAGTGAATGCTTATAATTCCTAGCACTTTGGGAGGCTGAGGCAGGAAGATCACACTTGAAGCTCAATTTGGGCAATTTAGCAACTTAGTGAGAACTTGTTTTCTGATAAAAATTAAAAAATAGGCCAGGGAAATGGCTCAGTGCAAGGCCTTTGATTCAATCTTCAACACACACAAAACAACTACAGAGAGAAAGAGGGAGAAACAGAACATGATATTATGAAGGGAGGAGGCAGGGTATAGTCCTGAGCAGAGGGGCACAGGGCAAGGGCACCAGAGCAAAGGCAGGCAGGAGATGGGAGAACCGGACAGGTCGCGGGGCAGTCACCAGGCCGGGGACATCGCTATCACAGTCATTAGGATTCCCCATTACGGAGCTAACTAGCTAGAAACCACTCAGGGGCAAGAGCGGCGGGTGCTGCCAAGAGGCGGAGTGAGGAGGTTTGGGGCTCCACATGCCATTCCTAGTTGTTTTTCTGGGCTGGGGAAATGGTACAGCAGTTAAAACACTTGACTTGAAAGTACAGGGCCCTGAGTTCAATTCCCCAGCACCACATAGGGCCGAGCATGGTGGCGCACGCCTGTAATCCCAGTTTTAGGGAGGCTGAGGCAGGAGGATTGCTGTGAGTCCAAGGCCAGCCCGGGCTCCATAGTGAGTTCAGGACCAGCCTGGGCTACAGACCAAGATCCTGTCTAAAATAAAAATAAAAATAAAAATAAAAAAAAGCAAAGGAAAGGAAAGAAAAGAAAAGTTGTCTTTCTCCCGGTGCGATGGGAGGCTACTGCAGTTTGGGGCCGCAGGATGACGACAAGCTCTTAGGTGTGTTTTAACAGAACCACTAGGCTGCTGGGTTGGAGATATTCTGGGGGTGCAGTGGGGCGAGGGCAGGACAGGAGCTAATCCTGTAGTACTTCTGGTGCAGCCCAGGCAGTGGCAGTGGAGATGTAAGGGGGTGGGTCATGAAGGAGAACAGACAGGATTTCCTGACATGCTGGATGGGTAAGAGTGAGGAGTAGGAAGACAGGAGTCAAGGCTGACTTCTGACAATTTGTCCCGAGTGACTTGAAGGTGGCAGTGCTATCAACTTACTGGGAAAGCCTATGGCCAGGCCTAGTGGCACAGGCCTGAAATCCCAGCACTCTGGGAGGCTGAGGCAGGAGGATCGCAAGTTTGAGCTCAGCCTGAGCAACAGAGCAACTTAGAGAGACCCTGTCTCAAAATCAAAACCAAACAGTAGGCTGGGGATATAGCTCAGTGTGAAGGCATTGGATTGGATCCCCAGTAACACACACACACACACACACACACGCACACGCACACACACACGCACAGGAGAGACTGTGGTGGAAAGGCTGAAGGTTTCAGGGGATCAGAAGTACAGTTAGGGACTAGAGGAATGGCACAGCAGTTAAAGCACTTGCCTAACAAGCATAACGAACCTCAGTTGATTACCCAGCACCACATAAGCTGGGTACGGGGGTGCACGCCTGTAATCCCAGCACTCAGGAGACTGAGGCAGGAGGATTGCTGTGAGTCCAAGGCCAGCCTGGGCTCCATAGTGAGTTCAGGACCAGCCTGTATCAAAATAAATAAAGTTCAGTTAGCATGTGCCGAGTTTGAGAAGCACATCAAAATTAAAATCCAAAGACCTGGGTATATGGGGGCATGCCTGTAATCCCAGTACTCCAGAGGCTGAGACAAGAGGCTGTGAATTGAGGTGAGCCTGGGCTACACAGTGAGACCTAATCTAAAAAAAAAAGAAAAAGAAAGAAAAGAAAATCAGCACTCTGGGACTCTGGGTGGCTGAGGCAGGAAGGTACACATTCAGCCGTAGGCAACTTAGTGAGACTCTCCCTTAAAATAAAAAAATAGGGACTGGGGATGCAGTTCAATGCAAAGGCCCTGGGTTCAATCCCCAGTAGCAGAGGGAAAAATCTATGTCAAATACCGCTGAGGTTCTTTGTGTAGAGGGATGGGGCCCTAGGCAGGGTCTTACTCCATAGTCTAAGCTGATCCTGAACTCACTATGTGGTCCAGGCTGGTCTTGAATTCAAGGCAAACCTCCTGCCTCTAACTGCTGAGTTACGCAGCCTGGGACCTAGAGTAGGTTAAGGGAGAAGAGCAGGAGGGGAATGGCGCACCACACAGGTCGGCACCTGAAGGCAGCAAATACAGGCGACTCTTGTAATGAGTGTGATGAAAGGACAGACGAGAAATAGGAATGCAGCTAGACAGGAATCTAGGGTTTAAGAAATTTTTTTAACAGTGAACGCTAATAGCAAACTGGGCTCAGTGGCACACACCTGTAATCCCAGCCACTTGGGAGTATGAGACAGAAAGATTTAAAGTTGGAGGCCAGCCTGGGCAACTAGTGAGAGCCTATCCCAAAATTAAAAAAAAAAAAAAAGCCAGCTACTGAGGCCATAGCTCAGTGATTAGACTGCTTGCCTAGGAAGCCAGGCCTCAGATTCGATTCCCCAGAACCACATACAAACTAACCATGGGGCGCACGCCTGTAATCCCAGCACTGAGGAGGCTGAGGCAGGAGGATCGCAGGGAATTCATGGCCAGCCACGGCCACATGCTGAGTTCAGGACCAGCCTAGACTATGGCTGACTGTCTCAAAAAAAAAAAAAAAAGAAAGAAAGAAAGACAAAAAACAGGGTGCTGGAGGAATAGCACAACAGTTAAGAGCACGACCAAGGCCAAGGCCCTGAGTTCCATATAAACTGGGTGTTGTGGTACACACCTTTAATCCCAGCTCTCAGGAGGCTGAGGCAGGAGGATTGCTGTTTTAGGCCAGCCTGGTTTTCCTAGTTCAAGACTAGCCTGAACTAGAGTGAGACGGTCTCAAAAATAAATAAATAAATGAAATGAAAATGGACTAGGGATGGAATGCAGTGTCAAGGCCCGGGCTCAATCCCAGAACCAAAGAAAAATAAATGAAAGGGCTGGAGAACCTCGTATGGAGGTTCTGCACATGTCTGTCATCCTAATATTCGGGGTCTAAGACAGGACGACTATGAGTTCAAGACCAACCCCAGGCTGCATAGTGAAACCCTGCCTCAAAAGACAAAAACAATCCCAGCATTCTGGGAGGCTATAGCAGGAGGATCACAAGTTTGAGCCCAGCCTGAGAAATTTAACTATTTGCTGAGACCCTGTCTCAACAAAGTGTAGGCTGGGGATGTTAGGGATGTAGCTCAGTGCAAAGGGCCTAGGTTCAGGGAAAAAAAAAAAGGGGGGGGTTCTCATGCTGATGAAAATTAAACCAGTAAAAAGGACAGGAAGGCGCTGATGGCATAGCAGAGGACGGCTGGTCTATGTCCTCTGGCAGGTGAGATGAAACCTTAGGATGGGGATTGGCGAGGTCAGCCAGCCTGCTCTTCAGCTGGTAATCACACTGCTCCCATCGGCAGAGCCAGACTGGGACAGAACTCAGCTTTATTATTTATTTATTTTAAGGCACAGTCTCACTCTGTAAGAACTCGGCTTTCAATGAAGCCTCTCAGCTTTTTTTTTTCTTTGTCTTGTTCTGTAGCCCAGGGTGGTCCTGAACTCAAGATGTAGCCGGGCCAGCCTTCAGTTCAGGGCAATCCTCCTTCCTCAGCCTCCCAAGTGCTGGGATTACAACCGTGCACCACCACAGCTGACTTTATATGTGGTGCTGGGGAATCAAACTCATGGCCTTGCGTTCCCTAAGCAAGCACTTTATCTGCGGTGCCATTCCTCCAGCCCCTGAGGGCTCTCAGCCTTCAGGTTGTCCATCTACCTTAAATGCCTTCATCGTGGAGTCCACACTGACTCGTGGCCTAGAATAGGCCCCACACTGCCGTGTCACTTGCCAAAGGAGTCACCTCTGGCCTGGCTCAGGATGCCCGCCTCCAAGATCTCCACAGTGCTTGCCCCCAAGGAGGAAGATACTGGCTTTAGAGGAAAAAGGAGTCTGTGACTGGAACAGGGATTGTCAGGGAATAAAGACTGGATTCCCGTCGCGTGGGGCGTTTCTGAGGCTGGCAAGGAGTTGGGTTTTCTTTTAGGTTCGGGGCAAATTTGTCTGAGTGGGATCTCTGCTTGCAGGGCCGGCATCTCACTCCGTAGAGCGCCTCAAAGAGATGATCAAAGCCGGAATGAACATTGCCAGACTCAACTTCTCCCACGGATCCCACGAGGTGAGCAGAGAAGGTGACGGGGAGAGGGAACGTGGGAGGCTTGGCGATGCCTGGAGGACCCAGCCAGCTTCCCCTGAAATCTCCGTTCCGCTCCCGCCTCCAGTACCACGCCCAGTCCATCGCTAACATCCGGGAAGCAGCGGAGAGCTTTGCAACTTCTCCCCTCAGCTACCGGCCCGTGGGCATCGCTCTGGACACCAAAGGCCCTGAGATACGCACCGGGATCTTGCAGGGAGTACGCGAGAGGCCCGGAAGGGGGCGGACGGCGTGGAGGCCACGGGGTGGGGCCAGGGCGGTCTGGGATGGCGCAGGCGCAGAACTCAAATTCCCTCTGGCTCCGCCCCCAGGGCCCGGAGGCGGAAGTGACTTTAGTGAAGGGTTCCCAGATGCTGGTGACCGTAGACCCGGCGTTCCGGATTAAGGGGGACGCGAACATCGTATGGGTCGACTACCCCAATATCGTCCGAGTCATGCCAGTGGGGGGCCGCATCTACATTGACGACGGGCTCATCTCCCTAGTGGTCCGGAAAATCGGTGCGGGCGCGCCTCCCGTCCTGACCATGCGCAGATGTTAGGGACCCACAGCCTCTGCCCTTTAGCGGCCCCATTTGCCCTTAGACCGGCCACACCTTCCCCCACCCAGACTCCCGCCATCACCCCGGGGTGGGGCCGGACTTTCGAGTTAGTCATTTCTTGCACAAATTTCCATACGATGCCTATTTTGTATGGGTCACGTAACTAGGGCGGGAAGACCCAAGGAGAGGACATGGTTCCGGATCTCTGGGTCCCAAGCTCGACCTTCACTCTATCCTTATTACCTGGCCTCACTTAAGATGGAAGCTGACTCTCTCCATGCCCTCAGGCCCAGAGGGGCTGGTGACCGAAGTGGAGAACGGCGGTGTTCTGGGCAGCAGGAAGGGTGTGAACTTGCCAGGCATCGAAGTGGACCTGCCCAGCCTGTCTGAGCAAGACGTCAGGGACCTGCACTTCGGGGTGGAGCATGGGATAGACATCATCTTTGCCTCCTTTGTGCGGAAAGCTAGTGATGTAGCTGCTGTCCGGGCTGCCCTGGGGCCGGAAGGTCAGGGCATCAAAATCATCAGTAAAATCGAGAATCATGAAGGCGTGAAGAAGTAAGTCTCTGGCTTTGTTCTCATCAGCCCTGGAACCACAGCCCCGCTTCTGCCGGCCTCTCCCTGGCATCTGCCTGTGCTCCAACCCTGATCCCTCCATCTGTACAGGTTTGATGAAATCCTGGAAGTGAGCGATGGCATCATGGTGGCACGAGGGGACCTGGGCATTGAGATTCCAGCTGAGAAGGTTTTCCTGGCTCAGAAGATGATGATTGGGCGATGCAACTTGGCGGGCAAGCCGGTCGTCTGTGCCACACAGGTCTCAGTGAGCCCTCAGCCGGGGACCCTGCGGTTGAATATCCGCACTTTAGGTCTACATGTTGCTGTATGGTATTTGAACCTCAAACAATGGAGTTAGGTAGAAATACCGTGACCCCCATTTTCAGATAAAGAAACAAAACTTACAGGGTCACAGAGCTTGTGACTCAGTGCTCTGGCTTTCAGGGCACTCTGAGAGTATGGGGGTGTCAACAAAGGAGCTGGGCAAGGTCCCCAGTCCGAGTGCAGCTCCTACAGATTCGGCAACCGTGGTGTCCCCCAGATGCTGGAGAGCATGATCAGTAAGCCCCGGCCAACCCGGGCAGAGACAAGTGACGTGGCCAATGCTGTGCTGGACGGAGCGGATTGCATCATGCTGTCCGGGGAGACTGCCAAAGGCAACTTCCCCGTGGAGGCTGTGAAGATGCAGCATGCGGTAGGAATTCAAAGAAAGGCGCGTGAGCCACGGAACCACACCCTTTCTGGGCCCCACTGCTTGTGCCCAACCTGACCTCCTGGTGCCCATAGATTGCTCGGGAAGCAGAGGCTGCGGTATACCACCAGCAGTTGTTTGAGGAGCTACGCCGGGCGGCACCACTGAGCCGCGACCCGACTGAGGTCACTGCCATTGGTGCTGTGGAAGCTGCCTTCAAGTGCTGTGCTGCTGCCATTGTTGTGCTGACCAAAACTGGCCGGTGAGGACACTGGGAAGCCCAGACAAGGCTTTGGGTCAGAAGCTGGCTGGGAAAGGCTACAGGCCTGGGTATAGACTGGTTGGCAGGAATGGAGAAAAGAAGAGAGGGCACTCTAAAGCTAGAGGCCGAGAGATGCGGGTTCTGGGATGTACTAGCACTTGTACCACTGAGTTCCAGGGGATGGGCACACTGGCATTCTGGGCACACTGGCTTCAGGGCACTTGGCCTTCTGGAGCTCAGAGACAAGTCCTTTTAGCCCACAGAGTTTGACAATGCTGAGGGAGTGCAGGGGGCTTAGTAGATTTAAGTGTTCTGAAATTTGACCACAACACCTTCAGTGACTCACGCAAGCTCTGGAGCCTGCTATTTCATCTGGTCTATGCAAATCAGCCATTTATTTTTCACAGGGTTGTGGGGATTAACAAGAGGCATGAAGTACTACATAAAAATTAAGTACTATAAACTAAGTGTGGTAGTACATGTCTGTGGGGATTAACAAGAGGCATGAAGTACTACATAAAAATTAAGTACTATAAACTAAGTGTGGTAGTACATGTCTGTAATCCCACCACTTAGGAGGCTGAGGCAGGAGGATGGCTGTGAATTCAAGGCCAGCTTGGGTTCCATAGTGAGTTCAGGACTAGTCTGGACTACAGAGCAAGACCCTGTCTTAAAAAAAAAAAAAGTGAAAGAAAGAAATAAGCCCATGTCATTCTCTGAAGAGTTTTGTAGAGTTTTGGTTACAAATTGAAACTATGGCCTTTGCACTGAGCTGTACCCCAGTCCTTTCTTTCTTCTTCTTTCTTCCTTTTTTTTTTTTTTTTTTTTTGAGACTGAGTCTTGCTTTACAGCCCAGGCTAGTCCTGAACTTGAACTCATTATATAGCCCAGCCTGGCCTTGGACTCACAGAAATCCTCCTGTCTCAGCTTCCCTAGTGCTGGGATTACAGGTATACACCACCATGCCCAGCTTATGTGGTACTGGGGAATTGAACTCAGGTACTTAGCACTTGCTAGGCAAGCACTTTAACCACTGAGCCATTCCTCCAGTCCCCCCCCCCCCTTTTTTTTTCTTTTTTGAGGCAGGGATCTTGCTCTGTACTCTAGGCTGATCTTAAACTCACTATGTAGGCAGGCTGACTTTGAATGTGGGCAACTCTCATGCCTCAACTTCCCAGGTGCTGAGATTACAGCATTGTGCCACCATGCTTGGCTTATGTGGTGCTGAGCAAACACAGGCCTTGTGCTTGCTAGACAAGCACTCTAACCCCTGAGTTACACCCTACCCAACCCCATCCTTCTTTTCTTTCTTTTTTTTTTAATTTTGAGACAAGATCTCACTAATCGCCAGCACTGGGCTTGAATTTCAGATTCTCTTGCAGTGGGCTCCCAGAGTGCTGCGATTACAGGTGTGTACTGGGGTGGTAGCACATGCCTATAATCTCAATACTGTTGGAAGCCGAGACAAGAGGATCTCAAGTTCAAGCCCAACCTGGGCAATTTAGCATTTTAGCAAGACCATATCTCAAAATAAAAAAGGTTTTAAAAAAAAAAAGTGGTATTTAAGGGGTAGAGGAATGGCTCAGTAGTTAAAGCACTTGTCTAGCAAGCGCTAAGTGAAATGCTAAGTACCCGAGTAGTTTGCTTCCCCAGCACCACATAAGCCGGGTTTGGTAGCACATGCCTGTAATCCCAGCAGTCGGGTGGGGAGGCTGAGGTAGCCATGAGTCCATGGCCAGCCTGGGCTCCATAGTGACTTCAGGACGAGACTGGACTACAGAGTGAGACCCTGTCTTAAAAAAAAAAAAAGAGTAATTAAGTTCGATGGCCTTTCATTCAATCCTTAATGCCACAAAAAGGAGGGTTCTCCTTATTGCCTCATCTGGCAGTGTGTCCCTTTGTTTTGTTTTTTTTTTTTCTGTTCACAGGATTGAACCAAGGGCTTTCAGACTGAGCTACATCTCTGTTCCATAGACAGGGCCCTGCTGAGTTGCTAAACTGCTCATGCTGGGCTTGCATTTGCCATTCTCCTGCCTCCACATCCCAGGGTGCTGGGGTGGCCCGCTGCATTTGGTGTGCCCTTATTGTCCTGTCTTCCTTGTGCAGTGGGAAGGGATGCTGTTCTTTCACTCATTTTGCGGGTGAAAAGAAACGAAGTCTGGAGAAGTATAATGACTTACCCAGGATCACAGAGTGTTGTGGTGACACCTGGAACCAGAACTGATACTGTAATTTCCTGGTTCAACACCCTTTTGCTGTTCTGGGCTGACCTTCTCTGCCTCCTCCAGCTCAGCCCAGCTTCTGTCTCGATACCGACCCCGGGCCGCAGTCATTGCTGTCACCCGCTCTGCCCAGGCTGCCCGCCAGGTCCACCTGTGCCGGGGAGTCTTCCCCTTGCTCTACCGTGAACCTCCGGAGGCCATCTGGGCAGACGATGTGGATCGACGGGTCCAATTTGGCATTGAAAGTGGTGAGGCTCTAGGGTCCCTCCCATGCCTGAGAGGGCCCCACCCAGTCCCTCGGGCTCCACACCTTCCCTCTGAGATTCACTAAGACTGAGATACCTTGGACGATATGTGGGGAAGGTCAAGCTGAAGGACGAGGGGGAAAGGAGACAGAGCCATTACTAAGAATTCATCTCAGCTGAGTCCGGTGTGACAGCGAAAGCTTGAATGGCTGGAACTTACATCGAATTTACAATTACCATATGATCAGTCCCGATCCTATTTTTTTTGTTTGTTTGTTTTTTGTTTTGTTTTTTCTTGAGGCAAGGTCTTATTCTGTAGTATAGGCTGGACTCACTATGAACTTACTATGCAGACCAGGCCAGCCTTGAACTCACAGCAATCCTCTTGCCTCAGCTTCCTAAGTGCTGGGATTAAGGCACGTGCTCCTGACTCTGGCTGATCATTATGTGGTACCGGAGAATCAAACCCAAATCTTGGGCAAGTGCTCTAACCACTGAGCAATGCTGATCTCTTCCTATCAGCACAGCCATGCAGTGGCCAGGCTTGCTACTTAGCAACACTGTAGCTCATTCTATCCTAAGGATACACTGCAACATTATTTTTATTTATTTTGTGGTACTGGTGATCTGAACTTAGAGCCTTCTCACTGAGCTATATCCCCAGCCCATATTTTATTTTTGATTTGAGACAGGATCTAAGTTGATAAATTGCCCAGGTTGGTTTTGAACTTGTGATTCTCCTGCCTCAGCCTTCCATGGCATTGGGATTACAGGCCTGAGCCACTAGGCCCAGCTGCAGGGTTTTTTATTTTTATTTTTATTTTTTTTTCTTTTCCCTGAGACAAGGTTTCACTCTGTAGTCCAGGCTGGTCCTGAATTCACTATGGAGCCCAGGCTGGCCTCAAACTCATGGCAATCCTCCTGCCTCAGCCTCCCAGTGCTGGAATTACAGGTGTGCGCCACCACACCCAGTTTATGTGGTGCTGAGAAACTGAACTCAGAGCCTTGAGTTTGCTAGGCAGGCGCTCCGAGGAGCCCCTCCAGCCCTGGGCCACAGCTTTAGTAGACCACAAGGGTCATGTTTCCTGTGGTGCCTCCGGTTCACTTGAAGCTTCTCGCTCTTGGCAGTGCTGGGGACAGGGGTAGCTGCCCTGAGCCTCTCAATGACTGTCATCTCCTTCCTTCTCACAGGAAAGCTCCGAGGCTTCCTTCGTGCTGGGGATCTGGTGATTGTGGTGACAGGCTGGCGACCTGGGTCTGGCTACACCAACATCATGCGGGTGCTGAGCATATCTTGAGATGTCCCTCCCCACTGGGACCCAGCCCGCCCCTATCCCATCCTTTCCTCC
Source organism: Ctenodactylus gundi (assembly GCA_004027205.1). Lineage (NCBI taxonomy): Eukaryota > Metazoa > Chordata > Mammalia > Rodentia > Ctenodactylidae > Ctenodactylus > Ctenodactylus gundi. Next base: position 26,609 of record PVKB01007106.1, read on the forward strand.
CTGTTCTGCTCCCTCTAACCCACTCCCTCCTCTAAGTCTCTTCGTTCCCATACTCCCTTAGGCCACATCTGCCATCTAGTACCATTCTAGGGCACCCCTCCCCCTTTCCACTTCACACAGCCTTGAAAGTCTGTGTCCAATTATGCCCTGCTGCCAGAAGCGCTGGTCATATATTCTCTGCATCCAATCCGCTCAGTTGAGCCCTAAGATCTGAGCCCTGAGCCTTTAATCCCAGCTTGGCTGGTTAATTCTCTTTCTGGCAACCCCATCCCTGGGGTTGGGGAGAGGAAAAAGGCTGATCTTGTCCAGTATCCACAGGATCACAATTTTAAAAACCTTCATATACACACAGTCTGATGTTTTTCTTTATAGCCCTCAGGATCATCCAGGCATCTCTGCCACCTCCTCTCAATGGCCTTAAGCCAGGGCAGACCACCTTCATGGTGACTGGCAATAACGTTAAAGTGTGCTCTGGGGGATACTGGGCAGCACCGAGAGCAGGATGGCCTGACCTACTCACTGACTTCATTGCCTTGGTTCTGGGCTTGCAGACTGCTCCCCTGGCCACTTCATGTCCATCTCATGCCTGGCTGGGCCGAATGCCCCCTCCTGCACCCAAAAATTCCTTCACACCCACTTTGCTCCCACACACAAGCCAGGAGACAAATGTATGTCTCTATTTTCTTTTTAAACCCAGCTGTTTGGGAGCAATTATAAAACTTCTCCCATATTCAAAGAACCCACAACTCCCTAACCAGGAGGAAAGGAGATTTAGGGTCCTGGCCCCACATTCTTTGATGCTGTGGAGTGGGGCGGGACAGAGTGGGTGACTAAGGGACTGCTCTTGTCCCTGAGAAAGCAAAGGGCTGGCTGGCCTGCCCTCACCCAGGCCTGACTACCTTGGGCCCTCCTCTTACTCTTGCACCTAGAAGGAGAACCCCAAAGGTGAGACAGTCCTCCCTACCATGGGGGCCTTCCTGCCTCCTGCCTCCTCCGGTTCCTCCTGTCTCCCTGCCAGGAGTGGGGAGGGACAGATAAAGGAAGAGCTGAACAAAATGACAATTAGCAAGTGAGTAAATAACCAAAATTAATAAATAACGGAATAAATAAGGCAAAGGAAGAAAGAAGAAGCCCACATAAGGATTCAACTATTTGCCCCCTGGGGATCTATGCTAGCCCACTGGAGGTGCCAGCAGAGGATACCACTGGGCAAGGGACACAGAGAAGAGGCAGCTCCCAGTTTAGAAAAAGACAGTCTTACCACACAGACAGAGACGACAGGGAATTTGGTAGATGTGTGTGCCCACTTAGAGGGTGGAGACTGGGAGGTCCACAGGTGGCAGTAAGAGGGCAAAGGTAGGTGCCCACACTCAGGACCCAAGACATTTGTTGGCAGCAATGGAAGCACAGGCAGTTGACAGTGCCCAGCTACACTAAGGGAACAGGGAAATAACTACATCAGGCAGACCCTCTAGGGCCACTGGCAGGGACACAGAAACATCTAGTTACTTGGCAGTGGTGGTGACAAGTACTTGTGCTTAATAAAGGTAGGGTCATGGGCCCAGGCCTGCACCTGGCAGGACCACGGCCAGGAACACCATTGTCAGAGGGCTCGGAGTCACTTCTGTTTGGCAGTGGAAACATGGTGCCTGGCACGGTGCCTTCACCTTCACACATGACAGATGGGTGAGTGGACTGGGATGTCAGACAGGCCGTGGCTGCTTGAGTTTAGGACAGAGAACATTTTCATGGTAGTGAAGGGTGACTCCCATAATGCAATGTTTCAGGTCCCTTCAGCCTTCCCCAAGAGACATCTGCCCTGGGGCACACACTGCTGCACCCCAAGAGCTAAGGCCTGTGTAATCAAGGGCTTCACATGTTGGCAGAGAGCTGAGGGCCACGGGAGGTGGTTGGCTCAGGCACTGGTGGCCTGGGCGGCTGGCCTGTCCCTGTAGGCTTGGGCAGGAGGCCTGAAGGTGGCAGGCGGTCACTTCCTGAGCCCTTACGCCCAGGAGAGCCATCACCTGTTGCCCGCTGAGGCAGAGAGGGTTGGGAGGCTGAGAGTGGGCGGCCTCGAGGTCCTAACCGACGGCCACCTCCTCCTGGCGGGGGACCCAGGAGGGACACCTGGGAGCGTCCTGCTCTAGACAAGCTGGCATGGAGGGTTCGGGCCGCTGGGGCAGGCAAGCGGGAGGTGGACGCCCATGGCCCCTGAGCCAGCAGAGGCCCTGCTTGGACAGGCACCAGGGGGGAGGCCGAGGAGCCTGCTGAACGTTGAGCAGAGCGAGCAAGCAGGGCAGCTGGGGAGTCAGGGGAGAGGGGCAGAGAGCCCCGCTGGTGAGTCAGGGCGATGGCCACGCTAGAGGTCACGGCAGCTGCCTGCAGAGGTGCGTGCACCAGTGGTTCCCAGAGCACTGGCTTTCCACTAAGCTGAGCACCTGTGCCAGGGGCCAGGCCCCGAACACCCCGAGCCATGTCCCTGTCATGTTGCACCAAGTGCTGCTCCATGATGCCACCACTGCTGCTGGGACTGGGCTCAGAGCGCTTCCGCTGCAGGACGGAATTCTTCTTGCCTAGAAGTTGCCCCAGGAAGGAGGAGTTAAGAATGGGAAAGAATCCTTGATGGAGGCTAGGTAACAAAGAATGCGAGATTCGCTGGATGGAATCAAGGTCGGGGGTGAGGTTCAGTGCAGAGAGCGGCGGGGAGGAATCGTGTGTGGATGACACTAGAGGACAGAGAGCAGACGGGGATGGAGCAAGAGGGTAGGAACCAGAGGCGGAGAGGTTTCAGGTCTGGCACCGAGGTGGAGGGCTCAGGTGTGTCCAGGGGTAGGACATCCTGAGGACAGGAAGCCACCCAGTTGGGAGGCATGTTGGGGCCACTGGCTATGACTACACGGGTTGGAATATGACACGGAAGCACCACAGCCTGGGCGCCTGGCCTTGGAGGTGGGAAAGGCGCGGACAGGATGCACAGGCCTCACCGATGCGGCGCAGCCGGTCCATGGCCACAGTCTCAAAAGCCCGACGCATCATAGGGAACTCCTCAAGCACGGCGTTGAAGTGGTCCACACTGAGGGAGTAGAGGCGGCAGTAGGTGTCAGCCCGCACACTGGCCGTGCGCCGTCCTCGGGTCAGCAGGCAGATCTCTGCAGAGGTTGGAAGGAGGCTCAGAGTCTGTGCCCAGGGTCTCTCTCACTGGGCCCACCGCCGCTGACCCAGCTTCCTAGGTTCCTCCCTGCACTGATGTTTCCCCTCATACCCGGAGTCCCTAATTGCTCTAAGCATTGCCTCCCTCCAGACCTGCACCGGTTTATTTTTGTTTGTTTTCCTTTTGGACAGGGTCTCAATCTGTAGCCCAGGCTGGTCCTGAACTCACTATGGAGCCCAGGCTGGCCTTAAATTCTCAGCAAACCTCCTGCCTCAGCCTCCTGAGTGCCAGGGTTACAGGCATATACCACCAGGCCCAGCTTATGTGGTGCTGGGGGATGGAACCAGGGCCCGTGCTTGCTAGGCAAGCGTGCCAACTGCTGTGCTCCTCCTCCAGCCCCTCCAGCCCCACACAGACCCCGTCTTCTCTCTTCAAATAAACCTGGCAAATAGGCAGGTCTTGCTGGTCCCCAGGCCCCTGGCACTCCTTCCTCTGTAGCCCTATCCCTATTCTGCCTGCTGTATTCCCAGGGATGGGACAAGGTGAATCACTCTGTGCACCCTTGCCTCCCAGCTGGCTGAAAAAGACCAAGGGCTTCCCTGGAGGAGAAAAGCAGTGCCAAAGAAGGGCAAAGTGCAACCTGATGGGTCCGCTGGAGATGTGGGCAGCTTGGACAGTGGGGCATTATATAAGCCTCAAGTTGCTTTGGGCACTAGAGCACAGAACTGCCCCTACTGCCACAGGCTGGTCCCTGGATGCCACCGAGACAGCTCCACAAAGCTCATGCCCTGGGACAGCTCTGCTTCATCCCTGTCTTTCCCAGAACTCACAGGAGCCTTGAATTCAATCACTGCTTGAGAGTCCTAAAAGGCCCTCTCGCCCAGTAGTTTGCGACCTGGCTGTGTCCCGCAGTTCCCCGAGAAGCCTTTAAGAAAATACAAAGCTCAGACCCCAAGCCAAGAGACTCTTACTGGGTGGGCCTGGGAAGAGGCTGGACGTCTGTCAAAGTGTATCATAATCAGGTGGGGACCCTGATCTTAGGGATCAATTGCCCTCTACCCGCTGCCTGGGATTCCCCCCCCCCCCCCCGAGGCCTGCTGACCCCCAAAGTAGGATCCATCAGTCAGGCGGGTGTCCCGGGCGCCACGTGCCAGCACACTGAGCAGCCCGTGCTGGATGAAGTACATCTTCCTGCCCACGGAGCCCTCACGCACCACGAGGTCCCCCGGCTGGAAGACCTCAAAGCGTAGCTTGGTGAGCACTGCGGTGACGAAGCTGGGGTCGGCATGGGCAAACAGCGGCATATGGGCCACCAGGCCCCGGCAGGTGAAGTTAATGATCTCCTGGAGAGGAAGGGCCTGTCAGGTGGGCTGGGTCCCCTGCTGCAAGATGCCAATACCAAGCTCATCCATATTCAGATACCCCTCCCCTGGGGCCCAGATCTGCCAAGGGATGGGGATGCTGCCACGGGCCTGGACCATCCCTTATGCCCTTGCCTTCAGGGCCCTGGGCCCTCAAGGGACCATCCCCTCTAACAGAAATTCCTGCAGCTCCTTCCCAGGTATACTTCACCATCATAAGACCTTCAATAGGACCTTATCTCGTAAAGCATTCCATGGGACCCTCCCGTGACGGGCCTCCCTCCCTGTAGGAGTCTGCTGACCAGTACTCCATACCCCAGACAGCACCCCCAGAAATCCCAATTCCTGACGAGCCCTCGGGACCCAGCCTCGCCCCACCTCCCGCAGCGGCTCGCTCAGCTCCCCCAGGATGCTCTCCTCATCAAACATCTTGCCCTGGTAGCGGTGCTCGTAGTACTCGTGGATGCGCTGCCGGGTGTCGGCGGGCAGTTTGTGGAAGGACATGTACTGCTCCACCTGCTTGTACTGGAGGCCGGCCCATCGTGGCAGCGGGAGCACAGGCGCGGGCCGGGACGATGAGGGGTGTCACAGGCAAGCCAGACCCCGGGGGGAACACGGAGCCAGGCGAGGATGCGCAGGGCCACGGGAGGCAGATGGATAATGGTGGTCACAGAATACAGCATGGTCGCGAAAGAAATCAGGTATGTGCAGAGGAGGGTGCCCAGGGGCAGAGGCATAGGTCCAGACAAGGGGAAGGTTCACACAGGACATGGGACAAATGGACACGGGGCGGGAAAAGACAGCGGGGCGCACATCAGAACGGGCCTCGAGTGGAGCCACCAGCCTCCAGCCCCTCTCCCCGCCCACTTCCCTCTCCCATCCCTGCTGACCTTCTCCTGGTACTGACGCCGGGAGGAGTCCAGGGACTGGATGAGGGCAGTGGCGTGACCGATGAACATGGCATAGCATGTAGCACCCACGATCATGCTGAGCATGGTGAGCCAGACATCGGGCATGCCCACAGGGGCCTGCTGCCCGTAGCCAATGCACAGCATGTGGCTCATGGCCTTGAAGAGGGCGTGGGAATACTGGCGGCCCCATGAGTGGTTCTGGGGGTAGAGGACATTGCAGAGCCTTGTTCTCCATGTGCCCCCTCTCCTCTCCCTTCAGTCCTTCTGCCCGCTCTTCCTGTTCCAGACCTTCCTCCCACAGGCGGCACCTGTTTGGCCCGGAGAGCCTGAGGCAAAGGGGGCCTCTTTTTTCACGTGGGGCCCTCAGTCTTTGCCTGAGATCCCTTCCTTGCCAGTTACCTCCAACACATAAGTATGCCTGGGTCTCCTTCCCTTCTCCTTCTCCTCCCCACCTCCTCCTGTCTTCTACCGCGATTGCCCCTTTCGCCCCTGTTGGTCAGGCAGGGGAGCCTGGAGCAAGCCTAGAAGCAGCGCAGCTGTGGGGACTTCTCACCACCATGCGGTTGATGGAGACCCAGCAGTCAGGAGGGAAGTCCTGCAGCATGGGGACCAGGAACTGCAGACAGCCGTCCCAGTGACAGAGCAGCAGCATCATCCCAATGAGGTTGAAGATGCGAACCACGGCGCTGGCCAGGTCATAGGTCATGTGAAAGATCTGAGGAGTCCGAGGAGGGGCTGCTGTGGACAGGAACCCCTCCCTGCTGGTCCTCCTCCAGTCCCAGCCTGGCACATTCTCTTTGAACTTCTCCCTTGCCCCAGCCTCCCTGAATTAAAAAAATGTGGCTATTATTCATTTGTATGATTTAAAGCATCCCTATATGGTTAATACAGAGTAGGTTGTGTTCTTAACCTCATCTTTGTGTGTGTGGTGTCTGGGATCGCTTCACGGTCTAATGCATGCCAAGCAAATACTCTACCACTGGGCTTCATCCCAGCCCTTTTAATTTTGAGACAGAGCCTCCCTTAGTTGCCCAAGTTGTCCTTGAACTTGCCATCCTGTTGCCTCAGCTTCCCAACTATGTGAGATTACATGTGGGCACTACCATGCCTGGTCTTTATCACTCTCATTTTATAGAGAGGAAAACACGGGGCTGGAGGAATAGCACAGCGGTTAAAGCGCTTGCCAGCAGGCACAAGGCCCCGAGTTCGATTCCCCAGCAGCACATAAACAGGCTGTGGTGGCACATGCCTGTAATCCCAGCACTGTAGGGAGGCTGAGGCAGAGCAAGATGTCTCAAAAAAGGGAAACTGAGGCTGATGTGCCCAGAATTACACAATACATGCCTCAAAGACATCTACTATGCCAGTTGCCTGGATGTAGGCTGGAAAAGTGGGGGGCATGTCACAGCACAGTGCCTCCCAGGCATGCCCACATACTAGCTCCTGCCCTCTTTCTTTCAAACAATAGCAATAACAATAAAAACAGAAGTTACTAACTCATCCAAGCCATTTGTAAGTATACTTAACATTCTCAGAGAAGAGGAAATACACAATAAAACTGAGATGTGAATGGTCGATGAGAGCCGCCCCCACCCCACTACCCTCCGCTGCCCTGAAGCTGAACCCCATCTTCCCGCTAAACCTCAGGGGCTCACGCAGCTGCTCCGCGCCCCTCTTGCTCCTTCAGCTAGAGCTCCACCCGCCATGCCTTACTCCCCGCGGCCCCCCACCAGCTCTGGAAAGCACGCAGCCTCGCAGCCTCGGAGGCCTCCCCCTCCTGCCCGCCCAATAGCGTCACCAGGACCCCACCCACAGCGCCTTCCCTGGGAGTCCGCGGGCCCCCGCCCCACCTCCTCCCACTGGTGTATGTAGCGGATGAGGCGGGAGAGGCGGAGCAGGCGCAGCAGGCTGAGGATCTTGGTGAAGCGGACGATGCGCAGGGCCCGCGCGGTTTTGTAGACCTCAGCGTCCAGTCGGGGCTCCAGCTCCACCACCAGGAAGATGTAATCCACCGGGATGGAGGAGATCAGGTCAACCAGGAACCAGGTGCGCAGGTAGCGCATGCGGATGGCCCGCGGTGCCAGCAGGATCTCAGCACCTTCCTCCACCACGATGCCCGTGCGGAAGTTGAGCACCAAATCCAACAGGAAGAATGTGTCAGAGAGGACGTTGAAGACGATCCAGGGCGGAGAGTTCTCCTCCTTGAAGAAGGTGATGCCCACGGGCAGTACTATGAGGTTCCCCACCATCAACAGCAACATGATCAGGTCCCAGTAAAACCTAAGGTGGGAGCAGATGGGGAGACAGACCACCATGACAGCTCCCCAGCCACGATGACCGACTGTAGAAAGGCTCCGGCCGGCAAGAGTGCAGAATAAGAAAACGACGATTTACAGACCCTGAGAGGGAAACTGGTACCGTTTGAGAAAATAGTTGAGCGTTACCCAACAAATGTCAAAATTTGCATTTCTTGCCACCGGGAAATATGCACTCCAGGAGGTAGACATGATGGTGTTTAGGGCAGGATAAAATTTGGGAATGCAGAAATGTCCATCAGTATAAAGTGTAGAAAAATAACACAAATAGGCTGAATGTGGTGATGCACACCTGTAACCCCAGCATTCTGGGAGACTAAGTAAGGCAGGAGAGAGATCTCAAATGTGTGCCCCGTCGAGCAATTTAGTGAGACCGTGCCTCAAAAAAATAATGGGGGGCGGGGGGATGTTCTGGAGGAAGAGCACAGCAGTCAAAACGCTTGCCTAGCAAGCACAAGGCCCTGGGTTTGATTCCCCAGCACCACATAAACTGGGCATGGTGGTACATGTCTATAATCCCAGCACTTGGGAGGCTGAGGCTAGAGGATTGCTCTAAGTTCAAGGCCTGCCCGGATACATAGCGAATTCAGGACCAGCCTGGACTCTACAGAGCAAGATGATATCAAATAAATAAATAAATAAACAAATAAATGGATGCAGTTCGGTGAAAAGGTCTTGGGTTTAATGCTCAGTATGAAAAGGAAAAAAAAAAATTTGAGCCCACTCTGGGCAAGTTAGCAACTTTAGCAGCTGTCACAAGATTTAAAAAGAAATGTTTTTAAAGGAGTGAGGGAGTGGGGATGTAGCTTAGTGCAAAGGCTCTACTTTCAATCCCAGGATAAAGAAAAAAAAAAGTGCAGTCCAAGTGGCACAGGCCTGTAATTCCAGCTTTCTTGGAGGCTGGGCCAAGTGGGATGCTGGACTTTTTTTTTTTTTTTTTTTTTTTTTTTTGAGACAAGGTCTCACGCAGGCAACCCAGGCTGGTCCTGAACTTACTGTGAAGATCAGCCTGGACCTTGTACTCAGGACAATCCACCTGCCTCAGCTTCCCAAGTGCTGAGATTACAAGTGCACGCCACCACACCCAGCTTTATGTGGTACTGGGGAATTTAACTCAGGGCCTGGTGCTTGCAAGGCAAGCCCAGCCTAGGAAACTTAGTGTCTTAGCAAACTCCTGTCTCAAAACCTGAAATAAAAATGAATTGGGCAAGCTGGGCATGGTGGCACACGCCTGTAATCCCAGCACTTGGGAGGCTAAGACAGGAGGATTGCCTCGAGTTCAAGGCCAGCCTGGGCTCCAAAGTGAGTTCAGGACCAGCCTGGACCACAGACTGAGACCCTGTCTTAAAAAAAAAAAATGAATTGGGAATGTAGTTCAGTATGAAAGCCCTAGGCACAATCACTAGTACCACACACAAAAAAAGCAAATAGATAAATCTGCTGTGATATAATTCATAGCCTAGAATATTATACACTCATGAAATCCCCAACCTATAGCTACATTCAGTAGTTTCTGTGAATCTCACAAATTTAACTCTGAGGAAAGAAACAAGAAAAGTAAGCACATGTATGGGGTGGTCTTACTTACACAGAGTTCAAAAATAGGCAACACTAAACTACATCTGTTGTTTCAGGATTGACAAGAATGTGATGAAACTAATTTATTTATTTATTGTTACAGGGTCTCACTCTGATGTCCAGGCTAGTCCTAAACTCACTATGTAATCCAGTCTGGCCTCAAATCACAGCAATCCTCCTGCCTCAGCCTCTTGAATGCTGGGATTACAGGCATGTCCCACCATGCCTGGTTTATGTGGTGCTGGGGAATCAAATTCAGGGCCATGTGCTTGCTAGGCAAGTGCTCTAACCACTAACCCATGCCTCCAACCCAAAACTATTTTAAATATAAGAAAATAAGCACTGTGGGAGGGTAAAAAGGGGAGAGGGAAAGAGGGAAAGGACTTGTGATTTTTCTGAGACTTGTATATGCAAAAAATACTCAAGACCAATGTAAACCTTATGTATTACATGTATACATATCAATAAAAAGGGGGAGAAATAAGTAACACTAAAGTTAGAATATAGGGCTAGGGGTATATTTCAAAAGTAGAGCGTGTGCTTAGCATACGTAAGGATCTAGGCTCTCCCCTGCCAAAAAAGTTAGAAAGTATGTTTGGAAAAGGAATATGAGAATGGGGTTGGAGGGAGTGTTCTATGATGCTAGAATTTGTTTGTTGTTTTTTGAGACAGGGTCTCACTCAGGTAGCCCAGGCTGGTCCTGAATTTACTGTGTAGTCCAGGCTGGCCTTGGACTCAGGACAATCCACTTGCCTCAGCTTCCCAAATGCTGGGATTACAGGTGTGTACCACCACGCCCAGCTTTATGTGGTGCTGGGGAATTGAACTCAGGGCCTTGTGCTTGCCAGGCAAGTACTATAACCACTGTGCCATTCCTCCAGCTCTGGCAATCTTTTTATTGTTATTTATTTATTATTCTCTGTGTGTGTGTGTGTGGAACGAAGGATCAAGCTCAGGACCTTCACACTTGAGCTACAAACCCAGCCCATTTTTGTTTTTGATTTTGAGACAGGGTTTTGCTAAGTGACTAAGTTGCCCAGACTAGGCTTGAACTTGCTATCTTCCTGCCTCAGCCTCCCAGAAAGTTAGGATCACAGGCCTACACCATGGAGTCCAGTTTGTATAATCTCTTAACATAGATTTTACATGAAAGTTTGGATTGTAATCACACACACACGTGTGTGTGTGTGTGTGTGTGTGTGTGTATGCATATGTGTGTGTATTTATCCATACCATATAAGATCTAAGGTACCATTGTTACAAAAAAATTTTTGAGACAGGGTCTCACTGTAGCCCAGGCTAGTCCTGAACTCACTATGGAGCCCAGGCTGTCTCAGCTTCTGGAGTGCTGGGATTACAATTGTGTGCCACCACACCCAGCTTAGGTGTTGCTGGGAATCAAACTCAGGTACTTAGCACTTGGTAAGCAAGCACTTTAACCGCTGAGCTATTCCTCCAGCCCTATTATTAAATATTTTAAAGTTTTTTTTAAGGTGATGTACTATAAGCTAAGCAGGGTTGTTGAAAGCCATCCCACTGAGACAATGGATGTGACCATGCTGCCCAAGTGCAGTTGGTGCTATGACTCACCAATTTATAATCCCAGATCTCTAAAAAGGTTGCTGCTCCTCTTATCTGCAACTCTCTGCCCCTTCCTAGCCTAGGGCTTCCCGTTCTCTTCGGCCTTCCCCACCCCACTCCTCCTCCCAGCACAGGCGAGCCCTCCAGTCCCGTCTCTGTGAAGATGTGTTCCTGTATTCCAGGGTGGGAGGCCTGTCCTGAATCTCACAGGAACTGAGCTTGCAGAGATGCCCCTCCCTGTCCACGGCACCACAGGACATCCTGAGGCAGCACAGCTTGAGCTCTGCGCTCCTTTTCTTCTTTAACTTCCCTGAGCCCATGGCACCCTGGCTGAGCCCAGGCAAGGGCATGGGTAAGGGACAGCTACTTTTCTGTGACAGGAGATGTGGAAAGAAGAGGTTGGGAGGGAGCTGGGTGAAGACTTCATTCAGAGAAAAATCACTGGATAATGTGAGGGACTCAATTACTCACAGTGATTAATCCCAGGACACATCTAATCCTAGATTAGCACAGGAGACAGCCCCTTCTACCTGTGACTACAAAATCAATTCTTTCAGACCCTGAAAGAAATTTGGTGGCTGGCAAGCCCAAGCCTCCAAGAAGCCCCTCAGTCTGTGTGCTTTCATTCCACAATAAGCCCTTGATCCCTCTTCCCCTCTTTTCAGGATTACTGAGGAGAAATCCTATACTCTGAGATACGAGGAGAGGGGAGGGAAAGAAGGGTTTGCCCAGCCGTAAGAGCATCTTCACAGCCTGACTCACAGGCGGTCACAAGGCCAGCGGGTGATGCAGTAGACAGGATGGAGAAGGAAAACAATTACGAGGGGACATGGCTTCAGCAGCTATGTCTGAGGGTGAATTTCAGGAGGGGAGGAAGAAAAGGTGAGCTGGTGGGGCTGAGGGTAAAGCAGTAAGGAAGGGAGGAGTGGAGGGGACACCGTTTAGGGAACATGTACATCTGTGGATTCACGATAACGTCTGGATCTCTGGTTGTGTTTCCAGGTTCCAGATTCACACTTCATCCTTTCCGCCTTTCTCCTTTCCCAGGTCAGGGGCTCTGCACTCATCTCCGCCTCTTTCAAAAGCTGTCCTTCATTTTCCCCAAGGACAGGACTGCTCTCTTCCCCTAGCGACCTTGACGTAGAGGCACAGCCTGACAGGGAATGTGGATTGGCCCTACCCCCCACCCTCTGTTTCTTCTCTCTGGGAGTCACCTGGGCGGTGGCCGTGCCCCTTGCTTTACAGCCACCATCCCTGAGTACTGGCCTCGCGGCCCCACCCTGCCGCACCCCGCCTTCAGCACCAGGGACAGCAACCCGAGCTGCGGTCGGCCCCCTACCCGCTCCGGCGTCCCTATCTGTTAGGCTACCGGGTCCTGCTGAACTAGGCAGGTGCTGGGGTCGGTGGGAGAGGGTGGGACGGAGCGGAGCTAGCCTTCTCCCTCAGGCTGACCCTGCCTGATATGACATAATTCTCCAGATCGCCAACGAACAGGACTGAAGGAGGCAGGGGCTCCAAACTCCGGTAGTCCCCGTGATTCATAAAATCCCTTGATGTCTGTTTGCCCCTCCTGGCGCCCTAGATTGACAAGTCACGTTGGACCTCTGATCGGGAACACCCCTGCCCAGGACTTCCCAGGCTAGGTTACGGGAGGTGGCTCTCCTGCCCCACCCGGGGACACCTGGATCGGAAATGGAGTGAAAGTGGAGGCGGGGCGAGCCTGGACCCCGCGTCGCTGCCCGCGGGGGTAGGATCGGTGTTCCCCCCTCCCTGCCGGGCCCCCAATACCGAAAGTCGCTGTAAGGATGGATGATCCAGGCCCCTGCTGACTTCACCCGCTCCTGTTCGATCTCCACTGCTTTGTGGCTGCCGAACACCCGAAGAGAGAACTTGTTGACCGTGGGCTGCAGCAGCGTCCCGAGCTGCCTCCTCTTAGGCTCGGCCGCAGACGCGGGGTTCAGCCCGGAGGCCGCGGCGGGTGGAGCTGGAGCCGAGGGAGGCACCGCCTCCAGCCCCGGGGTCGTCCCCTCGCCCACCCCCGCAGCCGGCCGCCGCTCCGCCTCCATGGCGCCCCCGGTCACACGCTTGGCCTCCTCGAGCCCGTCGGGGCCATCCGGAGACCCCGACCCCTAGGGAGTAGGAGCCGGCGCAGCCCCGCGGGCTCGGAGCGGCGGCGTCGCAGGCCCGGGACTGCCGGCGCGCGCGAGGCGGAGGGGGTGTGTGCGCCAGACCCGCCGGCGGGCGGGCGGGCGGCACTGCGCCCCCTGGCGAGGGCCGCGCCGCGACTGGGCGGGCGGGGCGACGCGGGCGTCCGGGGGCTCCGGGGTTGGGTGTGGCTTAGCCAACTCGGCGCCTCCTCCGAGTGTGAGAGGGCGGGCCGGGAAGGGACACCCGAGCCGGGGGGCGTGGCCTGGGGGTGATGGCCTGCAAGTGGCGGGAAAACTGGCAGTGGGTCGTGCTGGTTGGAAGGTGAGGGACCGGAGGCCGATGAAAGAAACGGGGACTGGCTTTTGAGATTCTTCTTCCACATCCTCGCCCGTGGTCTTCGGTCCCAATTGCGTCTTCCCAGCACAGTTTTAGGCAAATTCCTCCCTTTCTAAACTCCCCAGCGTTGCTCTCCTAGTGCATTTCCTAATTCAATCCACCTGTCCTCCCCTAATGCAGCTCTGACTCTCACTGAGCAGACTCTGAAGATACAAAGGTGAGCACAGGGTCTGGGGCATAGCTCCGCGGTTAGGCACTTGCCTAGCAAGCTCAGTGCCCTCCGTCCCGTTCCCTAACACCTCATAAACCAGCCACGGTGGCCCACGCCTGTAATCTCGGTAGGCCGAGGCAGGAGGATTGCTATGTGTTCCAGACCAGTCTGGGTTAGTGAGTTCAGGAGCAGCCTGGACTACAGACCGGAAAAAAGGGGAAAAAAGAAAAAGATGAGAACAAACTCCTAGCCATAAAACTTACCTGTATCCAAGGACAAACCTAATGGCCAAGTGTCAGGTAAGTTGTGATGTTAAGTGCTATAAATTCACAAGTATGTCAAGTTCTTCCCCTTTTATCCTACTTCTTTTATTTCTTTTCTTTTGAGAGGGGCTTTGCTTTGGAGCCTAGACTTGCCTTAAACTCACAACAATCTTCCTGTCTCAGCCTCCTGAGTGCTGGGATTATAGACCTGTGCCACCACATCAGGTTTACATGACGTTGGGGAACCTGACTCAGGGCCTTGTGCGTGCTAGGCAAGCACTGTACCCACTGTGCTATTCCTCTAGCTCCCTTTTATATTTTATTTTGAGATAGGGTCTCGCTGAATTGCCCAGGATGGCCGCGCACTTGAGACACTCCAGCCTAAACATTTTTGAGTAACTGTACCACAGCACGAGGCCCAATTCTGTTTTTCACATTCTGCCCGTCTCCTTTTTAAAATTCAAGTGTAAACCTGGCCCCGCAGTGTAGGCCTGTAACGCCAGCATCATGGGAGGTCAAAGCAGGAGGGCTGCAAGTTCGAGCCCAGCCTCAACAATTTAGTGACTTAGCGAGACTCTGTCAAAAGAAAAATCAAACTAGGGGCTGGATGAATGGCTCAGTGGTTACAGCCCTTGCCTTGCAAGCGCTAAATCAAGTGATTCAAATCCCCAGCACCACATAAGCAGAGTGTGGTGGCACATGCATGTAATCCCAGCATTTGGGAGGATGAGGCTAGAGGATTGCTGTGAATACAAGGCCAGCCTGGGCTCCATAGTGAATTCTGGACCAGCCTGGGTTACAGAGTGAGACCCTGTCTCAAAAGACAAAAAAAAAAAGAAAGAAAGAAAGAAAGAAAGAAAGAAAGAAAAAAATCAAACTAAAAGATGGGCTTAGGATATAGCTCAAAGTTAAAGCCCTGGGCTCCATCACCAGTACAATATATAAAGAAATAAAAATAAAATAGTGCAGGGTGTAACTCAATGGTTAAAGCACCTTTATAGCATGGAAAAGGCCTGAGATTTGATTCCCCAGCACCACATAAAACAGGAATGGTAGCTCATACTTATAGTCCTAGCACTTGGGGGGTTGAGGCAGAGAGTTGCTGTGAGTTCCAGGCTGGCTTGGGCTCCGTAAGAGCTCAGGACCAGCCTTGACTACAGAATGAGACCCTGTCTCAAAAAAAAAAAAAAAAAATATATATATATATATATATATATATATATATGTATGTATTTTTCTCCAATTCACTTTCCAACAGTTCACTCAAATCTCAGCTCCTCAAGGAAACCTAGAAATATTGCCAGCTGTCCTCTCCCCAGGTAGATAGAGTCTAGTCTCAAGCTTCCTTACAGCAGCCAGTGCACCGTGACTCATAACAGCTCTGTCACAGGGTTGCCATTGTTTGTTTAAAGGTTGACCCCTCCTCCATTAGATCTTGAGCTGTTGAAGGACAGAAAGATCATCTCTGCGGGACATGCAATGGACACTCTATAAATGTTTGTTGAATGCTGGGTGATCTAGAAAAGCATTCATGGAGGAGGAAGTGAAGTCTCAATTCCATAAGCCCTTCTTTACCTTCCTTTCTTCTTTCTGTCTCTCTTTGTGGGGGAGTAGAGTAGAAGGGGTGTGCAGTTGTGGCACTGGAGTCTGAGCCCAGAGCCTTCCCACTAAACTACATCCCCAGACTTTTTTTTTTTTTTTTTTGAGATAGGGTCTCACTCTGTGGTCCAGGCTGGTCCTGAACTCACTTTGGAGTCCAGGCTGGCCTTAGACTCAGGGCAATTTTCCTGTCTCAGCCTCCAGAGTGCTGGGATTACAGGCGTGCACCACCACACCCAGTTTATGTGGTGCTGGGGAATCGAACTAGGGTACTTATCACTTGCTAGGCAAGCGCTTTAACTGCTGAGCCATTCCTCCAGGTCCCATGTTTTATTTTAATTTTGAAATAGGGTCCCACTAAGTCACTAAGTTTTCCAGGCTGAGCTTAAACTTGTGGTCTCCTTCGGCCTCTGTCTCCTGGAGTTCTGGGTTTACAGCCCTGCACAACCAGTCCCAACTCTCTTCCTTTTTTCTTTTTAATTCTTTCATTAGTCTCTTCCTTTCCTATATCAGGGAACAGAACTTTTCTAACAATTTCTGATTAACTGATCTAATCTTCATCTATCTTTTATCCAGTTTAACCTCTTCCCCACAAAATTATTGTTTTTATTAGCTTGTATTGTCTTTCTTTCTTTCTTTCATACTTTCTTTCTTTTTTTGAGACAGGGTGTTGCTCTGTAGTCAGGCTAGTCCTGAACTTACTATGTAGCCCAGACAGGCCTTGAACTCACAACAATCCCCCTGCTTCAGCTTCTTGAGGGCTGGGACTACAGGTGTGCACCACCACATCTGCCTAATGTGCTGCTGGGGAATTGAACCTAGGGCCTTGCTCTTGCTAGGCAAGTGCTTTAACTGCTGAGTTATTCTTCTAGCCCCTATTAGCAGGTATTTATAATAAATAATAAATACATTCATATTCAGTAACTGGTGCATTTACACAGTACATCTTTTTATTTTATTTTGTTTTATTTTTTGGAGACAGAGTCTCACTCTGAAGACCAGGCTGGTCCTGAACTCAATATGGAGCCCAGGCTGGCCTTGGACTTACGGCAGTCCTCCTGCCTCAGCCTTCTGAATGCTGGGTATGATCATTGGAGAGATTATGTCAATTTGAGGCAATCAAGAACCACGCCTGGATTAGGGTTTGGGAACTACACCTAGACTGGGAATTGAGAACCAGTCAGGATGAGAGTGTGAGTGATTTGTGGGCTGACGAGTGAGGGAAGAGCACCCACCCAGATGTGGGAGGTCCAACTGGAAGTCAAAGGGTGTAAAAGGAAGGAAGAAGGAAGATGGTCACAGCTTCTTGCTCTGGGAAAGCTCTCGCCTTCACAATTGTCTACAGACACCGACTTGCTACATGCTGCAGATCTTCATCACAGATTCACTCCAGTCTCCACTTGAGCCTGTC